>JBBPLS010000168.1:0-44461 GCA_038089895.1 Boletellus ananas | reverse complement strand
TTGTATTACTTAACCCAAAACATTAGCATCAACTTGGTATCCCAAAACTCAGATTAACATTGCAAGGAAAAATAGGATAAGCATTGTGGGAAATTTGGGACGAAGGCCCAAACTGAGCTCTACTCGTTGATGGTGACGGCGCCGCAGTTTACCTCACTGCGGGCGTGGGGGGACAGGCCAGGGATCCTTTACATCCGTAAAGGCTGCGGCTAATCCCATAGAGATGGCGGAGATGACCGGGTGCATTGGTGCGAAAGCAGCTTGTGAAGTTCGATGGCTATGACTCATTGGGAGCCCTGAGCTGAAAGACAATATATAGAAAAGGGCCTAATGTAAATTGAACAAAGTCATTACTACCGAGCACTGATACAGGATCTGTATATGAACAAAAAGCTGAGGTAGTATACAGGGTTTAAATTCGCGGTGATGATATTCTCCGAAAACAAAGCTCTGAGTTGAGGATGGGATGGCAGAAGTGGAAGGAAGGAAAGCGAGCGGTATGAGAGGATGGACAAGCTGAGACACGGGTACTGGGTCGAGGAAGGCTAACGGGC
This sequence comes from Boletellus ananas, assembly GCA_038089895.1. NCBI lineage: Eukaryota > Fungi > Basidiomycota > Agaricomycetes > Boletales > Boletaceae > Boletellus > Boletellus ananas. The sequence continues at coordinate 43,907 of JBBPLS010000168.1, read as the reverse complement.
GCAAAGCGTCTACAAGGTGCGTCAATGGGGTCTACGTGGGCTTGCAGACGATGGGAAGGGCGCCAGGTAGGCGTGGGCGACACTCAGAAGATCTCGAGGGTTTCATCGGGGGAAGGAGTGGGAAGAGGGATTGCAGCAGGGGAGGTGGGTGTAGAAGCCGTTGTGGGGGAAGAGCGGATGGGAGAGAGGGTGATATCATGAGTGGCATGGCGGGGGAACGGATTGCGGGTCTGCATGCGGGAGATAGGCGAGGCTGGATGCATAGGACCGGTAAGTGGTCACATCAGATATGCAAGGAAATACATACAGAGGACTTGGGCGTGCCATCTGGAGGCGATCTCCGTCCCCAAGATGTCCCAGTTGCCGGAGAGGCGGTCGGGGATGGGCTCTGGGGAGCAGGTGGGCGTTTGCCTGAGAGGGTCCGATTCGTCGGGGAGGGCTAAATTGGACTGATCCAGCTTCGGGAAGGACGGGTCCATCTTTGACTTTGCCTTGTATGCGACGCCAAAGGCGGGGAGGGTGAGAGCGCCGTTCCTGCGAGGACGGAGGACAGGAGACGAGGGCGGGAAGATGGCAGGACGGAGGATGGAGAGAAACTCTTCGAGAGCCTCGGAGGGAAGACTGGAGCTGGGAGATGGATGAGCTGGGCGTCTGGCAGGCTCGAGAGACGCACCGAGGAGAGGCGCGGGGGGGCGAAGCGTCGGCCTGGATGCGCTTCGGGTCGTCGACGTTCTCCGCGTCGTCGAGGTGCACGACCCGGAAGGAACGAGGACAAGCAGCAGCGAGTCGAACCGGTCTGGGCGCGACGAGGAGCGGATTATCATTCACATTAAAGTTCATGTTGCAGACGCTGCACAATCACCGTCAGCCAGCCCACCGCCTCGCCGCCACCCCTCCTGTTTGGCCCTGTTTGGCCGCGACCTGCAGCTGCCCCTGACCCCGCTCCGACACATAAATACCGGATCGCGTCTGTCGTCCCCCCATTCCTCCCCCCATTCCTCCATGCCCTCCGACCCGAGCCTCGACGAGGCTTGTCCGCTCCTTCGCGACCAAAATGTCGAGGCCCAGACACCTCCCCCGACGCCCGTGTCAAAATGCCAGCTTGCCGCACTTTGCGCCGTCAGGATCATCGACCCGATCGCGTTCACCCAGCTTTTTCCCTACGTGAACGAGTTCATAAGCGATCTCCATCTCACGGACGATCCCTCGCGCGTGGGCTTTTATAGTGGCCTTGTGGTGTGCCTCCTTTCATCTACTTCTCCCTCGCGTCCTCATCTTTCCTCAGGAGAGCGCTTTTGGCGTTGCGCAGTTGCTCTCTATATATCAATGGGCTCGCCTCTCTGGTTTGTTCACACCCTCGGATCTACCCGCCGCCCACTGACACTTGCCTCAGACATCATCGGACGCCGTCCCGTCATCCTCGCAGGCATCTTGGGCACCGCGGTCACCACGTTGGCTTTTGGATTATCGAAATCGCTTCCCCTGGTCCTCGTTTCCCGATGCATTGGTTATTCCCTCCTTTGCTCCACCTCGCTCTTTGTTGACGTTTCTACAGGGGGACTAGCTTCTGGCAATATCGCCGTCATCCACTCAGTGCTCGGCGAAATTACCGACGCCACTAACCAGGCCTCCGTTTTCCCCATTTATGGTCTTATCTATCCTCTAGGCTCGATCATCGGGTTCGTTCGTACTTCCCGTTCTGAAAATCGCCGCTTATCCATTTCTCAAACGCAGTCCGATGATCGGTGGATCATTTTCCCGACCCGCTGACAAGTACCCACGGTTTTTTGACTCCGAGTTTTGGAGGGAATACCCGTATTTTCTTCCTTGCTTCATTGCAGCTACTATTGCATTTATCGGCGTCGGCCTTGGGTTTACCTTCCTAGAGGAGGTACGTTTTATCCTTGTCTCTGGTTCCGCTAACCACCCCCCACACGCAGACCCTTGCCGGAAAACGTAAACAGAATGGCGAAAAACGCCCTGTCACGTCGGAAGGTGTACGCGATGTGGATTTGCCCCCTCGTACGTCCCCTGACAAGCCCATGGGTTTGGGGCAGCTATTATCATTGCCGGTCATATGGGCGTTAGCGACGTCTGGCTTTGCGCTTAGTTTTCTCGCAACAGCCTTTGACGTGGTGTTTGTCCTGTTTTGTTATTCTCCTGTTCATAGTGGTGGCCTGGCTTTCTCTGTGAGTCCCTGCCGTCGCTCCGTTCTGTTTTTCAGGGAACATGACCTTTATCTTTCCTAGGAGTCACAAATTGGTTATTCATTAGCAACATCCGGCGCGATCTCCGTTGTGTTTCAAGTCTTCATCATGTCATATCTGTTACGCACGTTTGACCATGCGAAAATTTATAATTTCTGCATGGGGGTGTGGCCAATTAGCTACGTCGCACTTCCCATCTTGAACATTATCGCACGCAACGGTGTCAATGAAGAAACAGGTCAGATGAATGTTTACACCACTGCTGCACTTTGGACGGGCATTGCCATTGACCTCGCTCTCTCTCGAGTCGGCACTCTGGGATACTCGTCGGTAACTTTCCGAGGTGATTCAAATGGTGGCTGATGGTTCGGAACAGACTAAGCATAATTCTCATCAAGGAAAATGCGCCTTCACCGGCGTCTTTAGGACAATCAAACGGTATCGTTCAGTTCGCCATGTGCTCAGCGCGGTCATTTGCCCCGTTCCTGGTTAGGTAAGACCCGCGTTCCCCGAAAACAGATCATATGCTCTTATTCTTGGTGCTCAGTTCCTTGTTTGCACTGTCCATCGATAACAACCTCCTCGGAGGGTATTTGTGGGTTTTCATCATGGCTTCCCTTGCGTATTATAGCACGACGTTTTCTCGCACGCTCTCGCTTCACAGCAAGAAAACCGTCCCTTGATATCCCACAATTTCACGCTATGCACACATACCATCCACGATTTTACATGCCCCTTATCAACAACCGCATCTTCGCCTATATCATTAAGTGTAACTGCTCAATCAAGCCGGTCTATCCAAAATGTGTCATACCCTCATGTTTTATATAAGTTGCCCGAATAGATTTCGTGGATTATCCGAAAGTAGTTTGCGTTCCATCCAACTATACAATCCGGACTATGACAAAACCCAGGAAACTACAACTTGCTTGATTGTCTGTTCACCTCGCCAAGTGCGTAGAGGGCATCGAGTTCAACCTTGTACTTGGCATAGGCATCCTTGCGACGCAGTTTGAATGTCGGTGTCATCGTGTTGTCATCCACAGTGAAGGGATCCGTGCTCAGATGAACACGCTTCACGAACTCAAATCTAGAGGCAGAGAACGCGTCAGTTGGTAACGAGGGAGAGCAGGGATAAAGTAATTCATACCCGGCGAGCCGGCTCTTCCTTGCTTCCTGGGCGAGTAACTCAAGGACCTCCTGGATCACCCTGGGATCTTTTACCGCCTCCCTAAGTACTTTGGCATCGTCGGGGGTGACCTTCTGCCCAGATACCGCCGACACCAGAGGTGCGAATATGGCAGGGTCGGGAACTACGACGGCAATCAGGTAGGACTGCAGCGGGTCGCCATGCACATAGATTTGTTGCACGACTGGGCAGGCAGTATACACATTCTCGACTTTCTCCAGTGCAACGTACTCGCCTTGTGCCAACTTCATGATATTCTGTATCGCACGAAGATGTGTCAGTGCATCACGAGAGTGCGAGAACGGGGTACGTACCTTTACCCTATCAATGATTCTGAAGCGACCTTGGCTGTCCACTTCTGCAACGTCGCCGGTATGTATCCACCCTTCCTTCAAAGTTTCCCGAGTATTCTGTTCATCTAACACTATATGAACTCACGATCTCGCGTATAAATTCTGCACGAACCTTTATAGTATCCGATAAAACAATTCGGGCCTCGGACACAAAGCTCTCCGCGAGGGTTAGGTTTGTCCTCGGACGTGTAGCTCATTGCAGGCACATCGGCGAGCTTTATTTCGTTGACAGGTGCAGGAGGCCCGATGGTACCAGAAGAGGTGGGATCGGCTTTAATGGTCCGAGTGCAGGTACCACAGTTCTCCGTCATACCATATCTGAGAGAAAGTCAGCCACTCACACCCGAACAAGATGCTCCCGGACTCACCCTAAGAAACGAGGAGTCAAAAGTACTAAAAGGGACAAAAAAAGAAAGTGTAGAGCTGCGTACCTTCGGCGATCTCACAGTAAAAAGCAATCTTTATAAAATCGATTACACGTGTACTGATTGGAGCAGAGCCAGTGGTAATCAAAATTACGTTGCCACCAAGGATAGCTCGAATCTTCATGAAATACACCATCTGCTCAAGCGTTTACATTCCAGAATGCAACGTACCTTGCTAAACACAAGAAGATCCCATAATGGATGCGTGACAGAACCTGTTGTGTGTAGCTGATCAAGTTTCGTCTGAACAGCCTTTCTGAATAGCGCCCCCTTGAGGCCAGGTGCATTGCTAGCGGTCATGGCGGATTGGTAGATTCGATTGAGCACTCGCGGAACGGCTGGGAAAACATGGGGTTTCAGGACTTGTGCATCTTCAAGGAGTCTCAAGGGATCCCCAGTGAAATATCCGATGCAACCACCGATGGCGATGGTTGCCAATTCCACCGCCCGCTGAAATGAATTCATGAGACAGAGTGTAGTATGGAAGGTTGTGTAATTACTTCATATATATGAGCCAACGGAAGATAAGATAGAAGGCAGACATTCGCAGGGTATGAAAGGCCAAGGATGATCGAATGTGCCGAACTTGCAAGGTTTCCATGAGTAAGAATGGCTCCTGCCGAGATGTTATAAAAGAAAATAGCTGGACTGTATTGGAGTGCATTACCTTTGGGACGGCTTGTGGTTCCCTGGTGAGTTCGAGGATCAGGGTGAAATCACATGCACAATAAGGTGGAACGCACGGAAGTGTAGCACAGTGATGCGATCTGATCCACTGTGGCGGGCAGAGGGTCGATGAGGTGTGCTTCACCAAAACTCTCAACTACGGTGTGAATATTAAATGATCGAACGGTAGCTCAGCAAATAGAGAGGCGCACTCTCGTTTATTTCCTTTATTTCCACATTGACAGTTTCTGCCCACGATACAAGTGCGTGGCGTTCCTGTTTACTCAACGGATCAAACGAGACGATCATCTTCAAAACAGGGATTTTGGAAGACATCCTGAGAAGTGTCGGTATATGGTCTGAAGTCGTGAATACAATAGAGAGTGCGGAGTGGTTGATACTGTGGCACGAGTCAGTTCAGTGATAACCAGTATTTGGGCCGTCATACATGAAGTCTGCGAAACGTAAACCTGTGAGCGACATCCATCATGGAAGTTTATCCATACCAACTGAATCCTTCCCTAGAGTATCATACAGGCTGACGCCAACCTTGCCGTACGCGTGCAGAGCGAGCTCAACGATTTGCCACTCTAATTTTCGACACGTGTCATTATTTCCGAGTGTCGTGCCCAATCACCGCCTACCTGGTCGATTTTGTGACCAAATGCCAACCGTTTGCAGATCCTCTCCTACGAGAGCCCCCGATTTGAAGAGCTCGTGCAAGGCACTGCCGATTTTGCGTCTCCTGGCATCGACTTGCCTGTAGGTCTCCCACACGTACGGTCCGAACTTCAGTGGCTGCGTGGAAAGGGCGGGTCTGTGGCCAAAGAGTCTAGCATCTGGGTCATGTTGGTAACCATTGTCAAAGATCTCTGGCAAGGTCCTGAAAATCCCTGGCGCGCTGGCATCAATGAATCCAAACAAGGCTGCAGTCTCGTGAGGTGGTCTGTATCCCGTTTTCAGGGATACGGTACTTGCCATTGCGATAGTGAGCTGACGAGGAGTAAACGAAGAGTTTGGGTCGGCCCGCAGGGAAGGGCACGTACCGGTCTGGCCGGGCCGTTTCGTGCCAGGTACAACCACGGACTGGGTCGTGTAGTCGATTTTCTCGGGCAGAGGGGCTGGATGCACGACCATGTCGTTCGTTGCGACGGTCGGGAAGAGTTGGGAAGCGGGTGCGTTGCAGCACAGCGTTGTATTTTTCTGAGACGGAATTTCGGTGGCCGGTGACGAAAACGGATCCGATTCGGTTAAATCATGTCGCCCTGGTTATCAACCCAAATGAAACGGTGCTACATTGTCTCGGGAGGAGATACAGGACGAAGCCCGCGCCCTTCCCCAGCCCACCGGGCGACTCGCGGGAGCCAGCCCAGCGTACATGGGCACACAAAAAACACGTGCGACATGTAGCAGAATATCACGGGATTTTGTTCATACACGATCACGTGACAGACATTTATCTTCACACGCGCACTTGTCCCCAGCCAAGGCTGATGGAGCCCCACGCAGAGATTGCGAGCCTGCGCGCCCAAGTAGCTAGCCTTCAGGAAGAGCTTGAATCACTCCGTGCTCGGTACGACACGCTCCTGGAAGCCAAGAACCGGGCCGCGGAACACTACAAGGCAGACTACAAGAAGTGGCGAGACTTCAAGCGCTGGCTGTTTCGTGGCGCTGAGACGGATGACCATGTCAAGACACTTCTTCAAGGTGGCGAACTGGACGCGTATACAAGGGTATCAGCGCTTCGAAAGCGAAAACAGTTTGAAGACTTTGCGCCAGAACAAGCTGACCATGAACAAGAGGGCAAGGTGGATCCTTGTTCGTCTCTGACTGCGGCGGGATCCAGGCACCGACGCAGAAAGTCGTATCACGGTGAATCCTCAAGCAAGGCTCTTTCGCCGTCTCCCGGCATCAATAAAGATCCACTTCCAACGCCAAGGTCTGCGAAGCGTGATGATACACCCTTGGCATTTGGTCCCAAGCATGGTGGGTTAGTCTCTTGTTTCGGATCGCTGTGGACTGAGCCCACCTGCAGAGATAGCATGTAAAGAAGAGCCGTGCCGGCCGGTTCCGTCGACGGAACCTCGCAAAGGCAAGGGAAGATACGCACACGTACCGTACGTGTGACATGGGCGATCTGCCGACGCCTTGTGATACCCTTGCCTACAGGCCGGGAACGGACACGATCAACGCTAGGTTTTCTATCCGAACAGACAGAAATAACGGTATAGATTTTCAGTACGATGCTGTCGTACGCAACCGGCAAGAACGAAAGCATATGCTTGGAACCGACTGTGAATGCTGTCGGGACGTGAGTAGCGATGGTCCTAGTGACGATCCTGTGCAGGCTAAACCGTCACCTACCAGTACTACGACGCCGTCGGGCCATTACCACCTTCGGGACAACCGCTCTGGCGGACGCCGACAAAGCGCAAATCACCTCACAACCTTCATGGATCGGACGATGACAAAGAGAATACCGATGTGGAAGAACACAAACAGCTTATCTCACGACACCGTCATCATTGGTACAGACCAAAGACTCCACCCGGTTACTGGGACATTGGATTCCCGGATACACAAGAGGTTCTCGATATCAATCGACGTGCGGCGGAAATGCATAAGCGCAAGCTCGTCGAAGTGGAATCAGAGGCAAAGTATGTGTTTCATTGGGTGCAGAAGGCGACCTCCTGAAACGGGAACCAGGAACAGTAATGGCAGATACGTGGAACGTGCGCCAAGGACACCTTGATCGATGTCGTCAATAACCTTATGGTGGATCTGTAGGTATTTGCGGGAATGTGTCTAGCATTTGCCCTCGCAGGAGTCTCTTCCCAAGTCGGATTGGATGGTAATGTTGTGCGAGTCGCCGCCAAAGGTCAGCTGCCAAAACGTCGGTTCCGTGTTAGAGAGGGATGGAACAGACCTACCATACTGTGCAAAGACGACCGCATACGGAAGTGGATGACTCTACAAACATCGACAAGATGTCTGCCAACAAAAAACACGCAACATACCTCAACCGTCACAGTACAACCGAAAGCTGTGTGTTTTACCCGCAAGTATGTGTCCCCTGGATTCTTGTCAGATTAACGGTAGTGGGTTGCACCCAGGTCACCTACCGGGCAGTCTTTGTAGGTCTTTGCTCCTCAACATGAGAGCAAATAGCGGGAAGTGATTCATGAATGCCAGCAACGTCTCGCAGCTAGCACACAAGATAATCGTTCCGAGTCGGATCTAACTCAGAATGGTCATGATTGCACCGCGATCCCAATCCGTGAGCAACCGCACCAGTGCAAAAAGCGTGTAATAAACTAAGATCGTCGGGAAAAGATGGGCAGCCAGTGTGAACAAGATCGTTCCGAGCAGTAGCTGGTCGATATCGTAGTCCCAGGGATCCGTGCGGTTTCGAAGCGTGTTATATCGTCTACCTGCCGATTTGGGGACACGTTGAATAAGATACGGTGGAATCCCACGGAAACAATCGCACCTCTAAAGAGGTTCCACAGCGAACCAATTAACAAAAGAACATGTCGATAGATCGTCGAGGAGATGAAGTAGCAAACATATAAATGAGCAGTGAGAACACCGACGAAGTCCAGGGCTAATGAAACAGCCATTGTCATGCCTAGAAGGCAAGTGTTCTCCACGATGAAACTAATGGCAGGCAACAGTGAGAAGCTATGGTGAAGAAGTCCTATGGTGCCTGTGTCAGCCAGCTGCAAGCAAAGAATAAGCTAAATGCCCACTCGTCCATCGTGTCATCAGACCTATGAATCCATGTGAGTAGAACCTGCTCAGTTCTGTGTTGAGTTTCAGGCCTGCGGGCCAGCTGTCTAGCCACAATAGTAGCCGCTGGACGCGGATAGCGAGGGTGCTCTATTTGGTGGAGAGTGTAAGAGAAACTCTGGTATGCCTCGGATCCCATACCTCAAGACCATCAGCGACCATGGCGTTGAGCACATTACGATTCTGACAAAGGAACTGGCGAAATGCAAAGCCAATGATAAGATCGTTCAAAATTATCCAGATGCTGTTGTAATGCCTGCACAGTGTCATACAAGGGCAGGACTCTGACGCAGGATTAAAATACCTGTTGTATGCGTGGCTTGAGAGCGTTATATCCTCGTTGAATCGCAGGTGTCGCCGTCGAGCTAGCTGATACAGCATCATCGCTCGCCCCTCTGTTTGTCGTACTGACTTGGGTGTGAGCGTCCTCAAACTTTTGAAGTTGACAGGGTCACGGACTCGCGAAGCTACAGCCTCTTAACTTGGATAAAAGGTCGCCCTCCCAAAAAACATTGGCGGATGGCGAGGATCCTGTGTGATGTTCCGCTTGCCCAATGGTCCGCTTCGTGTGTCTCATTGAGTTGCGCTTTAAAGGCTGCACTTGACTGTTTTGTACGGCGTCTTCGAGTGATCTTGCTGCGTTCCACTATGTGCTGGCGTTCGGAACAGGACACGAAAAAAAAAATGATGCTATTCACCAGATCAACCACAAGTTGGTACTCAGGGACGTTGGTTTTTGTTTCCCTTCGCCGCGTGAAGTCGTGGGCGAGCGACACCTCCATTGGCATCCTCATCTCGGCGTGGATGGGGGGTAAACCAGGAGCATCGACTTCTGCCGCATAGAACCGCATGGAGCTTCTAGCATGACGCTGATAGTGTACGAAGGTGAATGGATCCGTTCTGAAGGTTTTGTCAGTCTTTGTCAATCGTGATGTGCGGAATCACGAGTACAGCGTTGGATCATGATCCTTTAGACGGGGGACGTTGCATGGGCGGGCTGCGAAAACGGCGTATCCAAGGACGGTAGGCGTCCCACACGAGACGAGAAGCGCTCGACGATCACTCGACTGAACGGCGTCCGCTAGAGCTGCGTCAGCGTCGGCTCGCTGGCTGGCATGAGCACTAAACCAGGCGGGTCTGAACGCCTCGACTCACCGTGTTTGCGTGGAGGACGCCAGCGACACACACGATGTGATGTTTGATCCAACCGTAGAAGAAACCGTCGTGAAGGACATCATGCGGCCAGAAAACCGTTGACATCGACAGTGGTGGCCTGCAAACGAACCGCCTCCAACCACATATTCGGTCCGGTCGGGCCGAAGACCTGGATAAATTTGGTCGGGACACTGTCCAAAGCACTGGCGATGTGAATGTTGCAGCGAAACATCAAGGATTGATATATGGATGTATATAACTCTGTCTACTACGCATTCTTCCCATAATATTCCCGTGTGGAAGATGCTACGGGCACCTCGATTTGGGGAGCATTCGGCTTTGGTCGATGTGTATCTACGGCCCCTATCGGTAACGTGTACCTGGAGTCACCATCAGTCGCAGCAGGACGTGCCATGTAAATCCATACCTCTCTTCATCGCAGCCGTATGCCTTTGGGGTCAGCTTGATGACCGTATGCAATGGGATCTTGATGTAAGGGAGGTCCGCTTGCGGCAAGTCATGAAAGTAGGCATACCTATATCATGGTTGTCTTGAGGGGGCGGGAACAGGTCAGATACAACGAGCACTCACAAACATCGCAGAATAGCCTGATGTCCGAAAATGATGATATTTTGTTGTCGTTCAAGCTCCATGATGACAGGCTCCAACCGCACAACCACGTCGCGGTAGGACTCCCCTCCCCTGTAACGATAATTAAACTTGTCTTCGTCACGATTTGCAAAGTCGTCCGGGTATGCTTGCTAAATAAGGATCATCAGCGATCCCCCTGTCAGGAAGCTGGTTCTACCAACCTCGATCTCCTTGTATGTCATTCCATCGCAGACCCCGGCATCCAATTCGTCCAAAGACTTCCACGTCAGCTTAGGATAGGGTAGATGCTGTGCTGTCTGGATTGTGCGTTGAAGAGTGGAAGTCCAGACCTACGTGAACGTTTACGGAATGAAGACGAAATACCACAGCGAAAGAAAGATGGGCTTACAGTCAATGCAGCATCTCCAATATGTTTACGGACGAGTTCCGGGAGAGCTCTGGCGTATTGAAGTCCACGTTCAGATAAGGAAGAGTCTCCGCCGATTTTTCCCTCCAGGTTGAACTGACTTTCTCCATGCTATGCTCAGTTTAGAGCTCGTTGGGGAGGGAACTGAGAGGAGCTCTTACTCTAGAGAAGAAGATACTTCGGGGCTTTACGTGGAGATTCATGAGATAAAAGGCAATGCGGCTCTGCAGATAACCATTGATGCGTGAGAGTGTGACCTCTCGTCCAACGTCCGTTATTCGAAGGTATGAGAGGTGAGGTTCTGTGATAGTCTCATAGACGGCCTCATATTCCTTGATACGTCTAATGAAGTCGCGTTCAGCAACCTCTTTTGGGAGATCTTTGTAATCCGGATCGCCCGAGGAAACTTTGAGAGCCACATTAGCTGCTACCACTGCAGGATCACTGCAGACGGATTCGAGGAATACGAGATGAATTCCCTTCTCCTTGGCCACTCGGGATTCGATTTTAGCGCTGTGATGCCATCAAACTCGATGAATAGTGGTGAGTACGTGATACTTGCCGCCGATTCCGCGTGCTGTTGGTAGCATCTGCGCAGTTCAGCCCAGGCATCCGAAAAGATCCAGAGAGATATCTCACCGTGTATACCTACATTGCCGCCATTCTTCAGCCACTGTATCAACATTTCCAAACTGTCCTCCGCCAACTTGTCTCGATTCTTGGTTGCCTCGGCATTGTTGTGACTAAAGTAATTCGCTGTATGATCCTCCTTGATCCCGCTCCTGATAGACGCCGTGAGCTCGGGAACACCAAAGAAGCATCAGCACATACTGCAATGCCTTTTGCCTCGCCCGGGAGCGGCGGAGCTGTCCCACGTTGAATACCTTGCGAGCCATTTGAGTGGTATCTACTCGGCACGCAGTCTGCAAACCTGTCTACCTGAACGTCATATTCTAGCCACTGTGGGCCGGCTCAGCAGACCAGCAGTGCACATTGCGGGAACAACAACCTTGAGATATCGCATGAGCTTGTTGCTGAGGTAGGACTTTCCCCGGGCCGGTAGTCCAACCTAGACCAGACTGTTAGCACTCGGGACAGGGACGGGTGAAGATGGTGTACCATGGCAAGCACGATCTTGGCTTCAGAATAGTCCGGCTTCGCGGCTTGTGACACCTGTTGGTGGGTTGATCATGGGGGTGATCCGTGGAGACGCACCTTTGTTTCCGATCCCGACTACGGAGCGTGGAGGGGTTGGTGCCTGGGATCCCTTGCGACTCGATGCGGCAGATTCATCAAACTGCTTGAGCCTGTGTGGCATGAGACAGATGAGTCGATGTTGGGGATGCGACGCACATGGGCCCTCCGGCTCCAAAGATGAGCGGGGGGTGTGCACGGTCTCTGAGGGCGTTGTCGACGAGGCCATCTGCAGACTGCATGTCGTCGAGGATCGCGAGAGGGACCCGGGCGGGGATGGCGAGCGGGAACTGGATGCGCTCGCGCTCGTCCATCGCGTATCGGTTCGACAAGCGAGTCCGTCCGCCGCCACGTGCGTGCGCCTTTCGGATGGCGGTCGTCTCGCATGCCCTCCAGCCGCGCCGCGCGTTCCACTCGACGCTCTCGACGGCCTTTGCGCTCGACCCTCCCCGTCCCGGCTGCCAGCTCTTTGCGCTCTACACGTTTCCCCAGAGCATCATCGTCGACAGACACGAGCTCGCCGACCGCCGCCTCTCCTTTGAGTTCTGGGGCGAAGCAGACCTGGAGCTCCCCGTGTTCGCTCTCGACCAGACCGCCAACTCCCTGCTGCTCATAAACGTGACCCCTGCGGATGCTCGCCCGACACAACTCGTAGACATCCCCGTCCACGCGCGGTATGGCAAACCAGATTCGTCGCCCTACACAATCACCATATCTTCCCCCGTGTGCTTCTGGGCATGTCCATCCTCCGGTACGCGTGCCGCATAACATGTTGCCCCTCACGCTCTGAATATGCCTCAGCGAGTGTATCACCCGCGTTTTCCTCCGAGCCGCCCGTAGCAAATTCGATCATGCTCGGGTCGTTGGCACATTTCTCCGCCCCGAGCGCGTCGTCGTATCGCGCGTCACTTCTGGTCCCTGTAGCTTCCACACGAGACCTGTTTCCCGTCGAGACGGGGACCGCGGCCGTCGTCCTCGTAGCATTTCTATGGCTAGTTTACCGCACTTGCAGAGCTGCGATCGCAATCGAGTCCTGTCACCTCAAAGAGCAATAAAGTCACTCGATACGTGGTTCTACTACCGTGACGAAGATGCAATGGCAAGAGAGATCCGTACGTACAAATACCTGACACGAAGTGGATGACAGTCCAGTTTGAGTGTACGCCATCGAACTAGACAACCACGCAACGCCGTTGCTTGACCATCTTTCCCCAACGGCCCTTCATGCTCTCTTTGAGGGCGAGGTTGAACACATCCTGGACACCGGTCCCAGTCTTGGCCGAGCATTCGACGTACTTGGCCCCAATCTCCTTTGCCACATTTGCGCCTTGCTCGGTCGACACTGGTACCTGTCCTTGCGCGCTGAGCATACGTCGCGTATGGTCGTCTTTCCGTAGGTCGATCTTGGTGCCCACCAATATGAGAGGGGTCCCTTCGCAGAAATGGGCTACCTCGGGATACCACTTGAAAGCGTAGTTCAGGAAATGTAAAATACCAGGAATCGGACTGGGATGCCAACCTTGTCTTGAACGTTTCCGAGGCTGATTGGAAAGTCGATGGAAAAGACGATGAGGATCACGTCACTCTCGGGGTAGCTCAGTGGTCGTAACCGGTCGTACTCTTCTTGCCCTGCGGTATCCCAAAGCGCGAGTTCCACCAGCTTCCCCTCGAACTGGATCTGCGTCACGTAATTCTCGAACACTGTTGGTATATACGACTGCCAGATAGCTGCTCTGAGCGTGCAGACCATGTTTTGGTGCGGATGTATGCGTACCTCTGGAAACCTGTTTTCTGCATATACGATGAGGAGACACGTCTTTCCGCACCCGCCTTAGTACGATATTATTGAACGGCACTGCGAATGACGAACAAAGTGTCCCGCGCACCATCACCCACAACGACAAGCTTCTTCTTTAGGTCTGGTCGGCGAACACCAGCGTGGTATGTTGGTTCCATAGTTCCGGAACTGTGTCTTTGAACGGTGCACCAGGCCAAGGAAAGTGAAAAGACAGGAAACACGCGCGAGGGTAGCGCTGCCAATGGCGTCCCGAACCTCGTCTACGTACAGTGGTCACGTGCTAGATATATCACCGAGGGCCCTTTTGCTCAAACGGAACTGCGAGCAGCTGGGAGTCGCAGATGCAGCCTATGGTTAAGCAGATATCGTATAGTAGCCCGCGTGTACTGCTTTCCAACGGCCCCGAAGTACACTGGGTCTAGCAAAAGAAAGACCTGGGTCGAGTCCAAGTGGGAGAGGGACTCCGAGACGGAATGTGGCGGTGCAGGACTCGCCAGCGTTTCGGCCAAGTCACGCCCTTGACACGCGTCACGTCGCAGCACAGCCGTGACAACTCCTTCGTCCCGCCCTCCCAACTCGACGTCCAAGTCCCCTCGTCCTTGACCCCCACAATGCATACCAGCGAATACGACTATCTTTTCAAGCTTCTCCTCATCGGCGACTCTGGCGTCGGAAAGGTTCGTTTTTCCCTGTGGCGATCCACGGCCATTTGTTCAAAATGCGCCTACCCTCTAGTCTTGTCTCCTCCTTCGGTTCGCGGATGACACATACACGGAGAGTTATATCAGCACCATTGGCGTAGACTTCAAGATTCGTACTATCGAACTCGAGGGCAAGACTGTCAAGCTCCAGATCGTGAGTCCTCTTCTTGGCCTTGCCCTAGGGCTCGTGGTGTGCCTTGTATGCCGCCAAGTCCCTGTTTGGGAGTCGTCTTTATGTCTTGTCACTGACCGCAACCCATGACCGCATCAGTGGGACACGGCTGGTTTGTACTTCTTGACTCTTTGCACATGCTTTCAATGACTGTGAAATAGGTCAAGAGCGCTTCCGTACCATTACCTCGTCCTACTACAGGGGCGCTCATGGCATCATTGTTGTTTATGATGTCACGGACAACGGTAAGACTTGGGTGTCGTTGCTCGATGATGGTTGCTCACCGGACGTCTCCTAGACACCTTCACGAACGTAAAACAGTGGCTCCAGGAAATTGACCGGTACGCGTCGGAAGGTGTCAACAAGCTGTTGGTAGGAAACAAGTCCGACCTCACAAGCAAGAAAGTGGTCGAGTACACCGTGGCAAAGGTGACGGGTTTCGGGCTGATATACCCCCACTCTCCTCAACGCTGCCACTTTAGGAATTTTCTGATCAATTAACGATTCCTTTCCTGGAAACCTCGGCCAAGAACGCAACGAATGTCGAGCAAGCGTTCTTGACCATGGCCAAGCAAATCAAAGACAGGTGAGCGATTCCCTAAACGCACGACGACGTAACGCCGAGAGTCGTTTCAGAATGGGAGCCACGTCGACACCCGCCGGTGGCGCCAAGTCGTCGACCGTCACTCCCGGACAATCTGTGCAGCAACAGCAGGCTGGCGGGTGCTGCTGAATGGGGACACCTGTGGTGTACTAGCATTGTCTATGATCAGCTTCGAGGATATCGTCAGCATCACGCATGCGGTACAATAGGAGCGATATTCTTTCATTTACATATCACCTTCTCTCCAGAGTACTGCTATAGGTCGTTGGACACTGTTGGTTCCCATCTAAAGCTGGTCTCGGATTGTTGCTTTTCTTTTTCATAATCCTAGTCTCTACTTGTGGCGTTGACTGTCAAGCTAGCGGAACCGCCTTTACTTGTCTTTGTGTCCAAAATGCCTAGACAGCCCGTTGAACAACGTGCCACCGTGCCAACTTTTTGACTTCCAGTCTGTCCACACTTCCACCCGAAACGTCTTCCGCAATGCCTAACGCTTCCCCGACCATCGTCCGGATCGTCATTCTCGTTGGGGTGAGAGTCTCCTTTCCGGGGAGGAAAAAGATCCTGGTGACGAAGGGCGTCTCGAAAAAGATATCTACTTTTTGATGTCTTGCACGAGAACTCACCCGGTAAGCTTCTACCACTCGTTCCTAGAATGCGTCTCGGGCAGTGGAGATTCAACGCTGCGACCCATTCGCAAGTATCGACATGTCCTTGCCAATGAAGTGAATGATAACAGCGTTTCATTTCAGACAGACAGATTCAGTCCAACCGTGGATGCCTCGTTTCAAACCAGCATTCAATCTGACCGTGTGACTCCCCAAGTTCAAGAGACTCATATCCAGACTCACAGCTGCCAGAAAAGTGTCCCTGTGAGCCGGGTTCAAGAAGTATCTCAGTCGGCACAGCACCTCCTGATATTGTGCAGTGTTTAGCAAGCCGAGATATACTGCGGAGGCAGAGGCGACTTGTGCCCGTGCCCGGGTCTGCAATCGCTTGTTCTTTATCTCTCTGTCTAGCAGATGTCCGTGACTGGTTCCTCTCTCATCGTATTTAGCGCATCCACAGGGGAGAATGTCGGAACACCAAGCCGATGGATGTACATGGCCGTGCGCTGACCAAAGATGCGAGGCCTGGTTCATCAAACCAAGAACGATGATGGTCAGGCGCCGACTCTAACTGATGCACCGGCTATGGTCTTTGCAATCTGAGCATGCGGGCGCCTGACGCGCCTTTGCAAGCCCGCGAGCGGACCAATTTGCAAGGTCGTACTTCCAGCATTGGTGACGTTTCGTTCGAATAGGCTCACAGGTGACGACAGCTGAAGTGATGGTGATGAGGTAGTCTCAGGTAGGGTGCTTGAAGGGGGCATAGGCGGCGCAGGCGGCGAGACTCAGGAGGTCAAAGATTAATTAGGCGAGTACCACAGCTGAACCCATGACGAGATGATACCGTCCGTCGTCAGCCTTATCACGGGGGCAGTTCTTCAGGTGGCAGGAAGGTTCCCAATGTCAGGGAAGTACGGTCGGATTCGCCGCATCCATCGCACTCGATTCCATGTTCTGGCTGCACGCGTAAACGTCTGTCAGTAACTGCGCCGGGGACCAGTTCGATCTAGTAAGATGATTGACGGAGTGAGACCTTGGCCGCTGTAGTCGCGACCACCCTGCCCCGCTAGGATGGATGGGATCCCTTTCGTCTTTCATCTTGACTCTGGCGGCGAGTAGTACGTAACCGTCCACCGGGCTGAATGTCTCCCGAGAAGGAGCGTCTCGTATTACGATGGGCCCCACTGAGACGCATTTCGTTCGCGTCGCGTCTGAGCTTACGCGCGCTCATGTCTGTTAGCCGACTGCCACCCTTCGAGGACAATAAGACGGTATGTGCTCCCCTCTCAGCGTTCTCACCACCAAGGAACACGTCAGGGACGCTTCCGCCCAATCGCCTCTTCCCACAGCGGGATTCATGGCGCCTATGGTGTCACGGACAGCGACGAGACTTGGCCGTTCTTGCTCTGTGGCGAGATCCGCCAGCAGCACTCTGGGAGATGCTACTGAATGGGATCATCTGCGGTCTTCCAGCAGGAACTTATCTGCGTCCCTTTGACGCCAGCTTTCCATTTGAACCGAGATATCGTCAACGCCATACGTGCGCTGCAACGAGATCGGTCCATGAAATCTTTTTGTTCGTCTGCACGACATTGCCTTCCCTCCAGAGCACTCTCGGGGGGTGGTTGCTCCCGATGAAGACGGCCCATCCGATTTAGTATTCTCGTCAGATATCGTGGGACACGAGGCTTGGTATTACGCCGGGACAGGTGTCCATGCGGACATGAGACGATCAGCCCGTTTTTCTCTTATCGATCTGGCACCCGTACATATACCCTACCGCCCCTCTCGAACAAGCCAGGTCTCCCCCTCCACCCCAGTCCTCTCGTCTGTACCCCACCTCCCCAATGTCTCGTCCCAGCGGCCCCCCTCAGGGTTCTCGGCGACTTCAGGTCACCACCAATTCGTTCAGGATCACAGGGCTTCCCAAGAAGTCGTATTATCAGTATGATGGTGAGCTCCATCGGCACGCCGCTTGCCGCACGTGCCCTTACTCGCTCCAATCACATCCTCACGTGGGTTTGTGCGCAGTGTGTGAGTACTCCGAACACATACACACCCGCGTACCTCATCCGTCCTTCCGCCCCCTTGTTAGCGTTTGGAGACGACAAGGTGTCAAGAAATCCGCGTCGACGCATCGAGGTCTTCGAGAGACTTCAAAACCATGCCCATCCGGAGATTTTCTCGCCCAAGGTCATCTACGACGGAGACGCGATCGCCTATTCGTCTACCGTCCTCCGTTTCGGAAACGCTTCCACGGTGAGTCAGACAGAGCGCGGTGGAGGCTAGGTTGATCACGCCATGACAGTTTGATGTCAATATGACAGACCGCGCGCCTAGAGACGGCGCAGGCCAGACTCGTGGCATAATCCAGGTCGCCCTGAAGCGCGTCGACGCTGCGCCGATAACTTTCGAGTGAGTAGAGCTCCGGTGCAGTTTACCAATGTTTATGATGCATCAGGGATCTCCAACACCTCATCGATGGGCGCACGACGCAACTCACTCCCCGCGCGGCCGTTGCGCTGACCTTGGTGCAACTCATCGTACGTCAGGCTCCCAACCTGTGAGTCGTCCTCGTATCGGACATGCGTTTAGACTTGACGTTCACCCTCGCCTAGTAAATACCCCAACAACGTGAGAGCTTTCTTCTGTCGGGAGGCCGGCAGTAGGGCTCTTGGAGGCGGGCTCGAGGTCTGGAAAGGATATTACCAGTGCGTCTTTCTCCGACATTTAATGACGCACACGATTGTTGATCGTTATGGGTGCGCAGGAGTGTTCGCCCCGCGCTCCGAGCCCTCCTGGTGAACATAGATACATCATGTGGCGTCCTGTAAGCATCTTTTACGATCATAGAAACTTATTGATCTCTTTTTCCAGTTACCAAGCGGGCCCCATGCCCGAAGTTGCCCTTGGCTACTTGGGGACATCCCATCCCCGTGCACTCAACCTGAGCGAAGGACCGGAGCTCTTGAGGCTCAGAAAATTCTTCAAAGGGCTATTCATCACTTTCACACACCGCAGGGGTAAAAAGAAGATTGAGTCAGTCGTTCCCCGTGCCGGTGCCCAAAAGTTTGAGTGGAACAAAGACAAGAACGAAGGAGTCCCGCAGAGCACGACGGTCCAGGTACATTTTACGCTCGATTCAGCTCATTGCGTTCATATGTCGATACGAATAGGCATACTTCAGGGAAGCGTACAATATCACGCTCAGATATCCCGATGCCGTTGGTGTCAAGGTTGGAGGCGGCAGCATTGTGCCCATCGAGTTGTGTGTCATTGCCCCCGACCAACGATTCACTCGCAAGTTGCCACAAGAACTGACCAAGAAGATGGTCGAGTTCACCTCCGACAAGCCCAAGGCCCGGCTCGATTCCATCTGTCGTGGCCTCAAGGGTGCTGGAGCGGTAAGCGTTCACATCAGATATGTAATACCCCCTGACTCTCGGATGCTCCTACGAGGCCTTGGACTATGCCTCGTCGATTTTTGTGAGAGACGCCGAGATGCAGGTCTCTACGACCCCCAGCGTCATAGATGGCAAAATTCTGTCGACACCTTCCATGCAATATGCCGGGGCTCCCAGTTTGGTAAGTATTTACTGAGAAAGGTAGAAGATAGTTTGTTATTTCTTATCCCATGTTAGACCCCAAGGTTTGGGGCCTGGAATGCAGTGAATCAGCAGTTTAAGGAGCCAAAGAACATAGGTTGCTGGGCTGTTGTCGACTATAGTCCAAACCCATCCAGAGACAGGGCCGCAAATCAGAAGTTCGTGCAGATGATTCAAGAAAATTGCAGGAAGCTAGGTACACAAAATTTAAGTGGTCGCCATACTCATCTCATCGCCCGATCTAACAGGAATGTGTATGTTTCGATTTTTTCTCTGCATGCAAGTACGTCTCAAATTCTAGAAGCCATGGCACCTCTGCGAATCTACATCAATGGCAGCGGAAGTAATGTGGTGCAGGTTAGTTTTTTCTCGTCCGAAACCGTTGCACCCCTCACAGTTTCTATACTGTAGGATTTGATCAATGCTACTAGACAAGCCCCCGCCTCGCTTGACTTGATTGTGGTCATACTTCCTCCATCTGCTCCGGATATTCGGTTCCAAGTAAAGCACTTTGGAGATGTGCAAGCAGGGGTAAGAAATCCGATGGCTCATAGACCACATGATGACATAGATTTATCTTAGGTCGTCACCCAATGTGTTGTAAATCCCGTCTTCATAAACTTACAGTCATGATTCCCTGACTTCATGCAGCGTGTTGATAAGATCGCCCGCGCGAATGATCAGTACTGCAATAACGTGGCAATGAAGTGGGTATTGAGACTTTGTTTCACCACACAAATCCTTCTAATATTGGAATTTGAAGGATCAATGCAAAGCTGGGTGGTATCAATGCGATACCCGAGTCTACGATACTTCGTAAACTGGGCGAGCGACTCTTCATCATCATGGGTAAATTTTGAGCTTCCATCAGCAGGCTGATCACTGACCGAAAACAGGGGCTGATGTAGGTCACCCAGCACCGGGTGTTCACGATCAACCTTCTGTCGCTTCACTTGTCGCCTCTTTTGATCGATATGCAATGAAGTACAATTCCTACACAACTATTCAACCTCCCCGTCTAGAAACCATAGACCAGTTGCAGTCCATGGTGTACGTGAGTGCTCTCACCTTGTTCAAGACTGACAGAGATTCCTGAGCTGCCCTAGGATGCGATCCATGACTTTGGTCGTCCACCTGCAAGAATTATATTTTTCCGTGATGGGCTGTCCGAGGGCGAATACGCCAAGGTTGCTGAGAAAGAGATACAAGACATCAGAGGTAATTTCTGCCTCGTCCCTCGGAGCACAGTTGATCGTTTCCATTGTGAAGCTGCCGTTGATGATATCTGGAGGAAGGAAAATCAGACCGGGCCGAAGCCCACGATCACTTTTATTGTCGTTGGAAAACGGTGAGTATCCAACGTCTGTCCGTCAAATCGGCTAAGTGTATGCTTCCTAGTCACCACGTGCGGTTCTTCCCGTTGCGCGAGTAAGTTTCCATCGAGCACTTGACTTGCATCAAATCACGGTTTCGTAGCCAGGATGCAGACAGATCTGGGAACTGTCCTGCAGGATTTGTAGCTGACCAGGGCATTGGAAACCCGATCGCGAAGGACTACTACTTGCAGTCGCATGGTGGTTTGCTGGGGAGTGAGTGACCCTGCAGTACCGTACGCCGTGGCGCACATCCGTGACCACCTTGCAGCAAGCAGGCCCTCCCATTACGTCGTCATCCTGGACGAGAATTTTTCCAGCAACATCGAGGTGTGAGTTGGTAAACTAGGTGTGAGGGAGACGGAACGACCGCTGAATTTCGCTCGCCCTAGCTTGCAAGACCTCTCCTTTGTCTTGTGCCATGCCTATGCTCGGGCGACCCGGTCTGTGTCCATTCCCGCTCCAGTGTATTGTGAGTAAGCCTAGCAACCGATCTAAACCCGTGCTCACCTTGACCCTTAGACGCTGACGTATGTGAATTGGTTGTGCGAGACCCACGGGTACACTGACCATGGAACAGCTCGTTTGCGGCCGGGCAAACTTCCACTTTGCACCCGAGCTCAAGTATGATGACAGTGCCGCCTCGGTCACCTCTGGCAAGAGCAGCTTCGACCTGGAACGATGGAAGGCCGGTTTCCAGAAGGCTCACAACAACATGGCGAAGAAAATGTTTTACATGTGATCTAGAACAAATATTTAGCGCCCATCTACCATCCTCTTTCTGCAAGACGTCCGCCCTTGATGTTCGCATCGCTGTACAGAGTAGTAAGAATCGAGCTGGTTCAGGATAAGCGGAACCCACATTGTAAGACCGACCATAGGTGCACCAAGATCCTCGGAGACCTGTAAAGGTGTCAAGGCACTGTTGGTCCGCCATCTTGTCCGTGTTGCCTACCTCGGCGAGAACCTTTGGGTTGTTGTAGTGTGTGACCTAGAGTTGCCAAGTCAGAGAGAAGGGTGCCGAGGAATCTGCTGAACGTACGGCTTGAACGATAGCCCTAGCTCTCTTGGCCGGATCGCCAGACTTGGATGACGGGGCTGGGTGACACGTCACATCAGATGAGAGATGGATGAGGACGCACGTGGAAAATGCCGGATCCAACAAACACTTGAAAGAAGACGCGATTATTACGGAGGATTCATGTGAGCGCGGAGCCGGCTTACCACCGTCGCAGCCAAGCTGCATCATGAGTGCAGCGTCCGCTGCGACAAAACCTCAGGGCGAACTTGGGTGTGCGCGGGAGTCATGTACGTACCAGGCGTCGCAATGCCACCGGCGGCAAAGTTGACCACGGGGAGCCGCTTCAGGCGCGCAGTCTCTTTTAATAGATGGAAGGGGGCTTGAATGTCTTTGGCGAACGCATAGAGCTCTTCTTCGTTCATAGCGCTCGCCTTGCGAACCTCGCTCATCACGGCACGTTGGTGACGGACGGCCTCGACGACGTTGCCGGTGCCTGCCTCACCCTTTGTCCTGATGAAGGCAGCACCCTCGGAGATGCGACGGAGTGCCTCGCCTAGGTTGCGGGCGCCGCACACGAACGGGATCTTGAAATTGTGTTTGTTGATGTGGTGCTCCTCGTCTGCAGGTGTCAAGACTTCGGATTCGTCGATGTAGTCGACGCCGATCGCCTGGAGGATCTAGATCACGGAGCAAAAAAAAATAAAAAAGGAGAGGCAAGGAGAGCCAGAGACGTGCAAGACATACCTGCGCCTCGACGAAATGGCCGATGCGAACTTTGGCCATGACAGGGATGGTGACGGCATTGATGATGTCCCTGATCATGGCGGGATCACTCTGCAGGATGCGCTGAAAAGTGTGCACGAGACAGCAACCAGTGTCGATACCATTCGAGAGACGCCCCCCTCTAGCCTGATGTCCGCGGGCACACGCTCGAGAGCCATGACGGCGCAGGCACCCGCCTCTTCTGCAATGCGGGCCTAAGTGGGGCTCGATGGGTCGAGGAGCGGAGGAGAGATGTCATGCGGGTCACCTGCTCGACATTGACGACGTCCATGATGACGCCCCCCTGAAGGAGCGGATGAAAGACGGGGATGGTGCACGGAGGGGGACGCACCTTGAGCATCTGCGCCAGACCGGACTTGACCTGTGGAACGTGAGCGAGATGTACGGGACGAGGAGTTGTCGAGACATGCGCCAAAAGTGCCCAGGCTGGTGTTCCCGCCATCACGATGGGCCGAGCGGGCGGGCGGAGCGGTGGGGAGGCCGTTGGCAGGGGTCGGGGCGGACATGGTGAGCGGAGGAAGACAAGGGCGGGATGTATGCGCATGGGGCGACTCGGCGACGGATCGGGACGGATGACATGTGCCGGTCAGGGCAAGCCAACGAGTGGCATCACAGCGAACGTGGACGTCTCACTCCACGGTCAGAAGACTGGCGTTGACGTAGGTACTTAATGACAGGATCATATACACATCTGATGCAGAGGCCGGCAACGTGGTGACATGATGGGTACTAAGCGGGCGTTGGAGGCAGGGTCGTCAGAAACCTTTGGCTGTGAGCCACGCCAACACGTCGCGCTTGAAGCGGCCGCCCGAGAGGACGACGTGCCTCTGGTGGTGGACCGTGACGGAGAGACGCTTGGCGTGGGGCGAGTGTGGGTCAAACAGGGACTGTCTGAGGTCCCGGGCGAGGTCCTGGAGGGAGTCAGCACGGCGGGGGGGGGGTGTGCGGGTGCGCTCACGCTGGCACGGTCCACGTTTCTGATGTGGACGAGATAACGAGTGCCGCCGTTGCGGATGTCGGAGTAGACGGGAAGCGCACCACGCGCGTTGCGGCGGACCAAGTAGGGAGCCTCGATGGCAGCGAGCACGTGCTTGATGGTGGACATGGAGAGAGCAGGTCCTGTCCCGATTACGTAGCAGCCGAGCCCATAAGTATCCCCCGATGTCCTCCCTCCACCACCACCATGCCCTCCCGTCCGCTCTCGCCGCTCGACAACATCCTCGCCAACTGGCATCCCCTCCTCCCCGACCCCCCGCTCCCCCCGCCCTCCTTCGCCTTTCTCGACTGTGCGCACTCCCCCCCTGTCCCTGCCCCCACTGATCTCTCCCCCCAGTCCCGCCCTCGCCGTCTGACACCTGCTCCTCCAGCTCAACCGACGTCTCCTCCCCGTCCGTCCCCGTCCGTGTCGTGTGCAACGTCCCCCTCCTCGCACCCCGTCCCCTCCCCTACCATTCCCCCACGTTCCTCCAGTTCGACCTCCCCGACACCGACGAGGACCTCTCCCATCCCCCGTACACCCACCGCCCTGCCAAGCGGAAGCGCGACTCCGACGACGTCCCCCCCACACCCCAGTCCCCGTCGAAGCGTCGCCCCGCCCTCCACCGCTGGCGGTCTCGTCTCGCTCACCGTCCCAGGGACCACCCTACCCCACCCCACCTCGCCCACCGCTCTGGAAGCCTTCGCTCCCGCACGTAGCACTACGCGTGCTCGCTTCCTCCCTCCGTCTCAGAGGTACTTCCTTTCTGCCCCGCCCATCATTTTCTCACATCTGTCACGCTACAGCCTTATTCTTGTTGCATTGTACTTGATCCCATCCCAGCGATCTGATGGTGCCGGGTGGCAACTCCCATTCATGCCGCATATGTACCCCCATCATACTTTACACCACATACCTTAGCTGTATCATACCGACCACTGCTCTTCCTGTCCTGTCACGCTCACCCGCATGCCGCAGCCCCCATACGTCATAGGGTTCTTCTCGTGCCGTCCCATTTCATTCCACCTCTGTCCTCT
The DNA here is from genome assembly GCA_038089895.1 of Boletellus ananas. Lineage (NCBI taxonomy): Eukaryota > Fungi > Basidiomycota > Agaricomycetes > Boletales > Boletaceae > Boletellus > Boletellus ananas. The sequence continues at coordinate 19,233 of JBBPLS010000168.1, read as the reverse complement.
TCCTTTCGCCACCGATGCCGTACCCTCATTCCGACCCAAAGGAGATCCTCCGCGCCTTCGTCCCGGTCAGTCAGCGCCCTCCCTATCTCCGTTCTACCTGCTCATCCCCCCATATAGCAAAATCACCGCGCAAAGTAGCCCTTTGCCACCCTGCGCAGCGCACCCATCTCCACACTCCGCCAGGGCGGCCGCCCACGAGAGAACATGCAGTGTGTAGCACTGAGCAGCCATCATCCCCGTCCGGCCGATCGACCGTGCTGCCCTACATGGCCCAGCCCTGCCTGCCAGCCATGCTGTCGCTCAAGGCAATGCAGGCGTGTTTCTCCCGTGTTCCGCCCCCATCCTCTCTAATCCGTGGCTAGAACCGTGGCCTCCTCTGCGCACCAAGATCCAGACACACATCGTGTGTAATCAAATCTCGTGTTGACGTTAATGTACTCCATATTACGATCAACGATCACTTGTTCACTACTACACGCTCTCGGCATCGATTCCAAGCTGTCCATGGTGTGCCTTTTTACGGTGGGTTTCCGCCAGTTCTCGGCGATGCTGCGCCCCACGCAAGTCAAGTGTGGCCATCTCGAGCTCGTGAAACGCACGACGGCTGGCTTTGAGGCACCGTCGGCATTCCGCTGCTGCGTGAGCACGATGCGCTTCTAGCCGGTTATACTAAAAAAAGAGAGATCGTGAGTTATCAATCAGCGCAGCCTGATCAAACAGACTCGCCTCGCTCTCATATGCGGCGCTAAACCTTGGCTTCGCCTCATACCTGGGAATGGTCGGCATATATGGTTGTGTGACAACCATCTCGTTTGACGGCATTGCAACAGTTTCGACAGTTGGTATCAACTGCTCCTGACACTCCATCGGAGAACCTGGCTGGGCAGGTGACTCTGCTCTTCCATGCGGTTCCCCATCTCGGTTGTCAGAACGATCCTTGCCTTCAGTAAACGACTCCGCCGTCCTCCTGGCCTCTGTCACGCCATCTGAAACAGTAGCACCTTCGACAGATCGGTCCTGCACTCCAACGGATTCGGACCCACCCGGGTCAACTTCCCTGTGGGGCTCGTCAGGGTGGTGGAGCTGACGGCTCGTTGTCCCCGGAGATTGGCGTTCTCGTGTGGGACTCAACACGGGCCGCGAACGCCGACTTGGGCTAAGGCTTTCTCTACGTGGAGAAGGGCTCTTTGGTGGTCGAGGAACATCGCACGGTGGATGGGCATGCGCCGATTCCGGCCGCACGCGAGACAGGGGGGAAGACCTCCGGGATCTGCTTCCTATGCTCTGGGGAGACGTCGAGCGTCTTCCTCGAGACGGATACGGAAGTGGAGCCCGCCGAGGGGAAGAATGAGGCTCACGGTGATAGTCTAGAATTAGATCGTGATAATGTCCGTCGACATGAGCAACAATGGACCCACCACGACGCGGTGATACTGGTGCAGGACGATAGGATGGGGAACCGGCTCGTCTATCGTGTTCACGATCCTTGAGGCGTTGGTCGTCGCGGTCCCTGCTCCGCCCCCTTTCCCTGCCTCTCCAGTAGTCGTCCCGGCCGCGCCGCTCGCCTTCCCAGGGACCATATCCTCTTCGATTCGAGGGGAGACGACTTGGACTGTAGTCTTTTCGGGGTGACCAGGGATCATCCACCCTCGGTCGTATGTAGTATGCCCGGTCCCTGTCCCTGTCCCTGTCACTATCTCTCCCTCTGTCTCTGTCTCTGTCTCTGTCTCTGTCTCTGTCCCTTCTCTCTCTGTCTCTGTCTCGGTTGCGGTCGCGGTCGCGGTCCCAGTCTCTCCTGCGGTTGTCCCTGAAACGGGCATCATCGTAGTCTCGGTACTCTCTTCCATGGAACGAATCGCGAGAGCCCGCGATGTACGTATCCGTGGAACGTGGGGGAAGAGGTGACCTGTGCCCGCTGTGAGCGTAACGCGAACGGTTCCCGCGTTCGCGGTCGCGCGCGTCCCTGTCCCTATCTCTGTCGTCCCGTTGGCCAGGGTACCGGTCTGGTGATGCACGCCCGCTCGTACGCCGCTCGTCGCCTGGCTCGGGCCACACGTTCGCCGTCCTTGAGAATTCGGGTTTGACGGGGAGATTCGACGACATGACCGGACTTTGTGTTGGCGTCCGCGCCGGTTTTGACCCTTGTTTGGCCTGCTTTGTGCGATGCCAGCCCCGACCTTTGCTCGAATGGCCCCGCCCGACCTCGTCCCGCTCGCGACGCTCGGCCAAATCGAGCGCACGCCGTCCTGCGAGGATGGCATCCCACCCGAGCTGGAAGAAGACCTCAGGGCGTTTGGCTGCAAACTCATCCACGAAGCCGGCATCCTTTTGAAACAGTGCGTGCCTCCGACCCGCCGTCAGTCACCATATGACGCGCCGCCCGTTAGGAAGCAGGTGGCCGTCGCCACCGCCCAGATTTTGTACCAGCGTTTCTGGTATACCTCCTCGATGAAGCAGTTCAGCATTGGGGTCAGGCAACGCTCTTCCCTCTCGCCTTTGATCTTCACAGAACCCTCCCCTCGCTGACAGGACATGGGCATGGGTGCCCTCTATCTCGCTTCGAAACTCGAGGAGTGTCCACTTCGAATCCGTGACCTCGTCAACGTCTACGATCTCCTGCTCCAACGCAGCACCCACACGCTTGCGGCACCCACCGCACGAAAGAACGCCGAGCAATTCAAACACGCACCCATGTCGTATTTCGGAAACACGTTCTACGATCTCAAAGACGCCGTCGTTGTTGCCGAAATGCAGATCCTCAAACGCCTCGGATTCAACGTCCGCGTCGTGTTGCCCTACGGCACCCTCATCAATTACCTCCGCGTGCTCGGCCTCATGAATCACAAGGACGCGAGCGCGAGGGCGTGGGGTTATTTGAACGACGCGTGCGTAATTTGACAGGCCACCCTTGGGGCGCTTCTGACGCGAGCATGCGCTAGATTGCAAACGCCAGCGTACGCGCTGTATGCCGTACCAACCATCGTTAGTGCTGCGATCCTCCTTGCTGTGCGCCATCTGGACATTCCGCTTCCCTCCACGCCCCCAAACTGTTGGTGGGATTTGTTTGATGCCCCTTGGGATGACGTGTGGAGCGTCTGTGGACAGGTCATGCGGCTTTACCGAGACCGTACGCAGGAGGAACGTTGCAGGGTGATGAGCATGATGAACAAAAAGGAGGTGCGGAAATGGCTTGAAGAAAACAATCACCCGAGCTAGCTCCTATCGTGTATTAAATGGACACCTGGACGCGCTTTTCTGATTTTCATGTGATGGCCACAAAAGACAAAATGCCTACTAGGCTGATGTGTAAGTGGCGGAAAGTAAAAAGCAGTCTCTCTGGCGGGGAGTCGAACCCCGCTCTCCCGCGACCATCATATGACAGGCGGGTGTACTATCCGATATACTACCAGAGACTATGTCTTCTTCTCTCTTTTTGCATACAAGTACTGCTCTTCACCTTTGCCCGCTGATCCTGTTATACCGCTCTGCATCCTTTCCCATGCTAACCCTTTATGGCCTCCGAGAATATGATGAACAGACCTGGCTTCCCCCTCCGTTTGTCAACACACATAGCAATCGTATACTTGACTGCGCGTGAGTTGCGGGTTTCGACAGTGTTTGGTGATGTCGCCATCGGTTCCGAATCTAAAGCCAGGTGAGTGCTGTGGCTGTGCAATGACACCTTGTTTGATCGGCCTCGGTCGGCTCTGACTTAGCAGCTGCGCCCCCAGTGAATGTTGGGAGTCCCGAGCTGTTCGTCCTTGTCTCGCACTGGCCGCGCTCGGCAAACGATTGCTACACGGTGCTCGCGGAACGCATGAATTCGGCCCAACGATCTGACGGCAGCTGTTCACACACTGCCAGCAGATTCGTGAGCTTTTTGCCCGGCGGGCATCGTCATCAACTGAGGCTGAACGCTGAGCTCTTGGCGCTATGCCACCTGCCTCGGGGAACTCTTATCACCAGGTCTCGTCCCGCGCAACAGATCGGTATCCAAGTATTGGAAGGGATCGCGAGCTTGCACCTGATCCTTGAGTCTTCTTCGCAATTCCCGTCTGACCGATATTTACAGACTCGAGCACGATTTTTCACATCCTCTTCTCTGATCGGGACCGTCGGATGCTCCTCACCTTTGCCTTTCTTGGATGCGAGTCGCGTCATGGACGATTACTGTACTGCTGCTGATGCTTGGTCTGGTAGTAATACTTATCTCCAGACTGCTGCGCTGACCAGTGTCCGCACAAGCAGTGCGGACGACACCCGAGGCGGTCAAAACCCGATGCAGCGGAATATCTTGTGTGTAATAACGCCGTGATACATCCCCGTTCCTGCCCAGGGGAATCACTTGGCTGGAATGCGGACTTGGCGGGTCTGAGCTACAGTAGGTAGGAGATGACCTCAAAGTATCTGGTTACACATCATGATATGAACACGCACTTCAAGTCGATGTACACCACCGACCATCTGCAGTATCGTCGGGGATGAGAATTGATACCGGGGACCGTTCCTACTGTATTCAGACGACCAACGACACATCACAGGTGGTCATACGGTCTTTATCGCTTGTACCACAACTGGCACTTTCGAGTTGCTCCTAAATCCATATAGGTCTGGATGCATTGTCTGTCACACATGTCATGCAAAGCACAGCGCAGACACAGGGCAGTGGCGGCCCCTCCTGGATCAACGTGCTGTTCCCGTGCCTTGTCTTTGACGGTATCCCACTCGGTAATTAGCATGCCGTCAACGCCACGGCTCTTGCCCGCGAAACCGGCCAAAAAGTTAAGCAACGGGACGGTAGAATCGGTCAGCTGACCAATGCGCCTTCAATACTCCTCCGACTAAGATGCTCTCGTTTAGACGGCTGGTGGCAACGGGCTGGACTATGTTGCCGTTTCAAGGCACGCGCGATCAAGAAAAAAAAATCAAATCACCTTGGCTAGCTCGCTCAGATCGGTAGCCGTACGCGTGCCTAGCATGAGAACTATGAAACGAGGCGGCGATGACGACCGTGCTTCATCATCTTGTATATGGCTAGCCACGTCGATATAGTTTCACTGTGCCGAAGCCAGCTCGGTAGAGGTCTAGCGAAAAGAATTACAATCACAGGTGTTTGCATAAACAAAAGGACGGCAACATTACCACTGGCGAGGCACCGGGGACAACCAGGCCCCGGAAAACAAGGTGGGTACAGTCATTTGACGCCGTGGGATGCCATTGCTATCGGTTTGTTGGGAAAGCGCGAACTTTTATGCGGGTCGCGGACACGATGCAAGAAGGCGCGACATAACGAGAAACTAGACAGGATATTTAGGGAAAGGAGATGTCAATTTACGACAAATATCTGGACAGCGGATTGCAACATGAAGCTCAGGGAGCGGGATAAAACGCACGCACTGCTAGTGGATCAAACTATATTGGCAGGGTCATTGCAGATTATTCCACTCTCTTGCATACCTTGGACACTGCCGCATTGCTCTTGGCTTCGTTTGACTGTGGTATCTACCTCAAGACAAGGCTCGAGAGGTCAAACGGAGGACGCCGGATTCGACGTCGCGATCCCCAGTAGCAAGGACAGCTGGATTAGCGCCCAATCAGTTCATTGAAGATCACGTCGCCTCATAAGAGACATGCTTCATACGAAAGTCAGCGTTGAGGAGGCGTTATTGGAATGCATGTGATTGCCGCGCGGTTTCGGTTTAGCCTGAAACCGTTTATACCTTCTATCTCACAGTTGTCTATCCATCAAGGGCACCCCACTACACTTCGTTCGGATACGTGGTTCTCTCCACAACCATGGCTTGATCCAAGTCGAAGGTACCGATGAGAAAGAGGTCTGGTGAAGAGAGCCCATACGTCGGTTGTCTTGATGATCGACGACTTTGCAGTCGGAGCTTGAATTCCGATGCTGCGAGTGGTGAGGTCACTGGGCCGCGGCAGCCATCGACTCCATCCTTGTCCTCAGTCGCAACATGACCTTCCCTCATGACCCCGATTATCTATTCCGCAGAGACGTGGCCACGCAACTCACTCCCAATGCTACGCAGAGAACGACCCTCATCGTTGCTGGCTGTTATGTTGTCGCTATAGCCATACTATGGTGAGCCCTTGACCTGAGTCCGAACCTGGCCCTGGGCACCTGACGTTTGCACACTAGGCATGTACCCATCCTCAGCTGGATAAGTTAGTTTCTCTATCCTGCATGGTAGTTCATGGCTGACGCACTTGTACAGTTTATCCGTTCAAGTATGTCAGTCATTGACTCACAGGTTCAGTAGACTAACCTAGAAAAGGTTACTCACGGTTGGTTTCCACGAGGTGAGTATAAAACATCACACAAGGACTGCCTGAGATCACATTTTTGTAGATGAGCCATGCAATCACCGGTGTATTGACCTGTGCGACCATCCACTCTGTGGAGCTGGACCGTCAGTGACGTGGTAACTTTACGAGTCAACTGGCAAGTGCTCACCTTGTATGCAGCTGACGAAGGGGGCGAGACCCGAATGTCTGGTGGTATACCCTGGATTACCCTACCCGCAGGATATCTCGGCTCGTCACTTATTGGAGCCTGTCTGATTGCCTGTGGATTTGATATCAACGCCAGCAAAATTGCGTGTATTGTCCTTGCTGTATTTTTTATATTTACGCTGTGGTGGGCTCGAAGGAACTGGTTGTACGTCACTGTCCCCGTCATTCCTCTGGGTCCAGCTTACTCTCCTCCAGGACATGGACTCTCATTCTCGGGATGTCTGGCCTGATCATTCTATTTTGGTTTGTCGCCGAGGGCGTGGCCCTTCGATATTTCGTAGGTCTGCTTTGTTTTCATCTGCACCTATCTATATTGCTTGTTTCTAGGTCCTGTTCATTGGTGTTATGTCAGACTTGTACGTTCTTTGGGACGTGATCGGTAGGCACAATTCGATAATTTACTTCAGCTGGCACTAACGACCGGTAGACGATACCATCGCACGCAAGGTAAACAACTCGGATGCATCTGCGTTCGCTCGGATTTGTGGATGTTTTCCATCCCAAGGTTTGTTTCCATCTAGGCACCCTCGATCACTAGTACTGATGTTTGATTGTCCCTACAGTTTGGGGCGTCATCTGGCTCTTGATTGCATTTATTTTCTTCGCCGCTGGGGTTCTTGTGGGGATCGCCGCTTTCAAGGTACCATGATTTAGTTGTCCGTTCCTAGAGCGACATCCCTTAGCAACATTGCAGGAATCGGCCGCTGAGCAAAAAGAACAAGCGGCACATTTTCTACCCTCTCCGGGATCCAGTGGGGCGGTACCAGGGGCCACAGTGCCGAATTTCGTTCTCGTAGTCGTTACGAGCTTACTCGTCAAGTTTCTCGCTTGATCATACGGACTAGGATAGATTTCGATACCATAGCGCGTCCTGTACGGACCTGGCGTGTATGTCGTACGATGTATTATCTGTCTTGGCACTTGGTGTATCGTACTACAAACTTTGAGAATACAAGACGGACGCTCGAGCAAACCAAGCAAACCACGAAACGATCACCTGCGACTCCGATGATCCCTTTCCGCCGATTCTGTTCGTCGCCTGTCTGGCGTTGCGGACCGCTTCCTATGACTGTCTCTACGCCGGCTGTCCCTCTCGTGCCTGTCATCCTTCCTGTAGTAAGCCCTGTCCCGTGAACCATCCCTCCGGCGTTGGTCCATGTCCCGGTCACGATCTCGGTCCCGGTCGCGCCTGTACTCATCTCTTGGCTGAGGAGAGAGTGATATACGACGACGGTAAGGGGGCGAATCGCGTCGACCCGAACGACGGTCATCACGATATCGGGGTGCGGGCGAGGGGGAACGACGGGGTGGGGGCGGAGTGCGGGAGTTGTCTCTGTCACGACTGTCATCCCTGTCTCGCCGAGAGTCTCTGCGACGGTCACGGCCATAGTCCGGGCTTCGGTCCCTGACGCGGCGCGGAGGGGTGGGAGTTTTGCGGCTCCGTCGTCTGCTGTTGACAGAGGACTCAGAGTCCGATGGCTCCGAATCCGAGTCTGACTCGGACTCGGAATCTGTGTCAGTGTCTGTGTCCGACTCGCTATCAGAATCAGACGAGGATTCTTGTTCGAGCATTGCCCGTCGTTGTTCCATAATCAGACGAGGCGCGTTCTGGATGCCGCCGTCAACGCGAAAGTCAAGGCATGCGGTAACATAAACAGCTCACCTTGAGATATTCTCTCATGTCCTCCGTCAATACGCCCAAACCGATACTCGTGAAATAGTTGATCGAAAATCGGGTGTTCTTTGGGTTGTCCGTCGGGAACATGTCCTTGCATGCAGCTCTGACTTCCTCATCCTTGAACCGCTCCGCGAGGGTCTTCAAGCCCATGCTTTCCATCATCTCCTGCATCATAATCTTCACAAAGATACGAGAACTAGATGTTGTGTCATCCTCGGTCATCTTGATGTTTCCAAGGACCACCCAGGAGACAGCGTCAGAGGCGAGCATGTGTCCGAAGAAACGGGAAATGTTTCGGAGTCGGTTCGTTTCATATCTGTGGATCGTATGATAGTAGTTTCCAAATGCTTGCTCGAGACATTCCATCCAGACGCGATTGAGTTTGCTGAAACGTTCGCCAACGAGTCCGTAAAAGTTGGAGTATGACCGCTCTTGAGAGCAACACTCGATAATCATATTTATGAGTTCAGTCTAGAGTATGGAAGAGTATCCTCGATCAAATATTCAAATCAACTGCAAGATTACCAACATACCTCTTCACCCTCCCTGAGTTGGACCTTGAGCAGTTTGTGGACCGCTTCTTCGTAGTTCAAGGCGTTCATGATAGTGAGATATATTGTTCGCCGCAGATTTACCAGGTTGGTCTCGGTGCGGTCCTCGATACTCACTTTTTCTTCAGCGGCTACGCAAACTGGTGAGTAGAGTATACGACATGGAAAAGAGGACCACTTACGTTCGTCTTCGTCTTCGTCCTCGTTTTCCTCGTCCTCCTCGCTCGAGCCGGTGCCAGACTCGCCTTCCGAGTTTTCCCCAAGAATCTCGGTTTTGATTGCCTTGTACTTTTCCTCGCTCTCCAGATAGTTGGGATCGAATTTGAAGATATCTATGCCATTTAGTTGGTCTACGCGGTCATCGACAAATATCGACAAACTCACTGAGGCCTTCCTGCACTTGCAAATCATCCTCCAGCTGAATCTGGTGGGTAATCTGCTCGTCTTCCTCCACAAGGTCCAGGCCCTCCGGCAAAATGGGATTTTCTTTGTACTTGTCTTTGCGTACTTGCATGAGAACCTCGATCATGTACTGCACACGGTGACTAATAGACCCTTCATTGAGAACCGCACGAAATCGTTCAAAGACAGTCGCGTTCGCCTTTGGAGAGTTTTCCGCAAGAAAGGCACCCACTTCACGAGTGAACCCGACGGCAATCTCGATGGAATCGTCTGTGGGGCGTTCGAGAAGCAGGACAAGTATTTGGAGTGCAATGATTTCATGTGCGACGGCTTGGTTGACGAGATGAGCAATAAAGGTCGTGGCTGAGTGGCAGATAACCTGGCAAACGTTCAAAGTGCTGGTGAGGAAGCGACAAAACGATGACTCACCTTGTCATTTCGCTTGAATGCTCTCCTGAACTGGCTTATGAGGCGTGTAAGAAGCAATTCTCCCACTTGAGGAAGTTTTGTGTTGATGATGGCGACGAGGGCGGCAAAGACGGGCGTAAAGGGTAAACTGGATGCCTGTGCCTTCATGACGCTACGCGCAAACAATCCACGGCCGCGGATAAGATTCTCAGAAAACAGTTCTGGCACGACCTGCTTGATGTTGGCGATATTGACACGGTTGACGATACCTGTGATGGACTTGCGGAGCGCGTCCCAAGAGAGACGCTGGTATTCGGGGCCGGACTTGTCCGTCGCTGCAGCAGCCTGAAGGGCACGAAGCCGTCCAGGAGGGACGTAGACACCACCGGAACGAGAGCCAACGAGTTTGGCGAACTCGGCCTGTTTCTCCGCCAAGTCTTGCGCGCTTTCTCGTTCCTTTGGTTTTGAGGCTTTTTCGAGCTCAATTGCGGCCATGCGAGCTGCGAGTTCTCTCTCGCGCAATGCCCGCCGTACCGGGTCGACGTCGATGACCTTTGGTAGGTCCAGCCGAACCCGGGGCTGGGGCGAACGTGATCTCCTGCGGCTGGGTGGTGGTGGCCCATCCGACTTGTCTGCAGAGGGTGAACGGGACCTGCAGGACAAGTCAAGCGAAGTGTGCGGGGACTCTGGGCAGCGACCGAACCTTTTTCTAGCACCCATTTTGGTGGACTCGATTGCGTGCGGGTCGTGTTTGCGCTCGCGGTGGCCGACTGGTGGTCGTGCGAAATAGATGCCATTCTCGGAGTCCTCGCTGATTCCTCCTCGTCGACGGCCTGGCAACTTGGCTTGCGCGAGTCGAGATGGAAACGCTGGACGCGCTCGCCTCGGTCGTGCGAGTAAGCTCACCACCAGACTCTTTGGCGATCCAACACGCTCACACCACGCAGCTCAGCAGCCGCGTCGTGCGCATTCTTGGCCAGGTGAGCACCCAACCCCCTATACAACACCCATAGCTCACCCGCGCGAACAGAATCCAGGAAAGTTCACTTTGCAGGGTGAACCGCATTCCGACAGATCCTCGTTCTCTGGCTGACAACCCGTCCTTGAGGCACAAACACGTATCTCATCGGCGAAACCGCCCCTTACACGCTCATCGACACCGGCGAAGGCAGGCCCAGTTATGTCCCCCTCCTCGAATGCGCCCTTGGACACGGCGGCGGCAACTCCAACGCACCACCCCCACGACAGCAGCACATCTCTGACATCGTCATCTCCCACTGGCACCTTGATCACGTCGGCGGTCTCCCCTCCGTGCTGACTCTCCTCAAGACTCTCTGGGACGCGCGAAACGCACCACTCCCGTTCCAACCACCAAGGGTTCACAAGTTCCCGCTTGCGACACCCCCAGACGAGCGGTTCCAGCGTGTGATCGCTGCCGTCGAACCCGGGCTGTACACGCCCAGTCCCGGCGGGTCACTCTTTCATGACCTCCATGACGGCCAATCGTTCCCCATCTCCTCCGACTCCCCCTCCGACTCAAAGGCCACCTTCCAAGTCATCCACTCACCTGGACATACAGAAGACTCTGTTTCTCTCTTGTTTCCCTCCGAGAAGGCGCTTTACACGGCGGACACCGTCCTCGGGCAGGGAACCGCCGTCTTTGAAGATCTTGGATCGTACTTGTCAACACTTCGTTCTCTCTTGTCACACATCGACACATCAACTTCTCTCTATCCCGGTCATGGACCCGTCGTTCACGACGGCGAACAGGTCATAAAGTCGTACATCCAACATCGGATGGAGAGGGAGGCCCAGATTATTCAAGTTCTCCAGCAGTCTCCAAAAAGTCCTGGAGGGTCTTGGTCCACGTGGGACATCGTCTCCGTGATATATGCAGCGTACCCCCGTGAGCTCTGGGAGGCTGCCGCGCAAGGCGTGAATCAACACCTGCACAAGCTCTTGACTGAAGGCAAAGTCGAGTGGCTCAGTGGAGAGGGCAAGGAAGCTAAATGGAGGCTTCGGGCTACATCATAATTCAACTGGCTCTCGCTGAAGTTTTATACGAGCAGTAATGTGTAAGATAGCAAGTCCTGCGGTCCATTCTACAACGCGTCAAAGTTGATGTGGTGTGATGCCCTTCTTCTCTCCGACTCGTCCTCCCGCTGGGATGGAGTCCCATCTCGGGTCAGTAACATCGCCAATAGTAATCAACGACAGACTCACCTTCTCATTCAGATGAAGTATAAACACGATAATCGCTAATATCGCGGTAGCCACAACAACTGTCAACGTCACCCAAGGAATCCACCGTCCGGGCCGCAAAAACAACTCGCGTTTCCACGATCCTTCACTTAGCCCGGGAGGTGGGTGAATGACGACCCGGGAATTCGGAATGACGCCCTCCATGTTAATAAAGTGGTCCTCGGTATGTTTCGTAGATCCGACGAAGAGGTTCTCTATGTAGTTGTTCGTTCGGCCCAGGCCAAAAAATGAATAAGGGGTGAGCAGCGAATGATAAGAGGTCTGAGGCAGTTGCCCGACTGTCGCATAATCGTTAATACGTACGACGATTACGTTGTTCCCCCCTTACCTTGCGCAGCAGACCGTCGACCAGAGGTGTCGAGGACAGTATACTTGTACGAGGCTCCAGAGTAGCTCACTCCAAATGGCTGTCTGGCGTTAAGACATTCTCGACGATGAAAATACCACACTCACAAGATAGCTCGAACCGTTTGATGCGGTACACCAACCGTTGTTACACGCACCGTTCAATACTTGTTTCGAATCATGAGTATCCACACAACAGATGGAAGATGGCCAACACACCAATTGCTTTCAGGAAGAATGCGTCATAGTAAAAGTTGTTCTGGATGAACGTTACTGTGCCTCGACCTTGGGCTCCCGTTCTCTGTATGACAATATCGAGCGTGCCCTGTGCAGCACCAGCGGATTATATTTCTTTGTGGACGCAGGATAGAAGCGACGCACATCTTCATCCATGTCGATAAATGTTACACCCCGTGCGTCATACACCGCCTCTAAGCTCTCTACGCCATTCTGGAGGAGCCTGAATCCACGCCGCCCGTGTCCGTTCGCATCGCACCCCGCAAGACCCTTGGCGCAGGGTTCCGAAATTAGGAGCTTGGGAGTGTGTTTATCTGCTGTCGCGGCAATTACCAACAAGTCTGGGAAGCCATCCAAATTTGTATCCCCGAGACGAATCGGAAGTGAGAGAGATGGTGAAGATGTGGTATCAAGTACAAGAAGAGAGCTAGAGGGGGAATTGATGAGAGAGGAAAAGGGGATCTGAATAAAGGCCTAGAGAACCGATGAGGGCCAGCGAAGCCATAAAAGTGCATCCTCACGTCATTGTTCCCGTTCGTGCTGAGATCAAAACTGAAATTTGGGTCTGCAATACAAAGGGCTTCTGGTGGTCGGCAAAGTTGGTTCCCTTGCTTGTCGGTTGTCTGGGATCCAGCAGAAGGACAAACTGGTATCTGCTTGTTGTAAGCAATGTTGATCGAGCACCCAGAACCAACGCCACTCCATGACGACACCGATGAACAGGTCGGAAACACCATGTCGATGGTCCCGTCTCGGTCTGAAACACGTGCATTAGTACGTGTCCAGAGCTTGTGCCGTCAGACTTGCCAACATCCGCAAATGTAATTGCCTGCGCCCCGGACGGCAGTGGTTGGTACTGCACGAGAGAGAATCCAGAATTCTTGTTGTTTACCCATATCTGAAAAGACCTTTTCCCTGACCCCTCATCGCAAACAAGAAAGATGTCTACAAAAGTGAGACCACAAGCGTGAAACCCATTCCGAGAAGTACAACTGACCGGCAAGACAATCTCCATTCAAGTCAATGATCGCATTGCTGTGTGGAGAAGCTAGCTTGCACTGCGTGCCGACAAAGGGGGGATCGACGCTAGAAACAGGTCAACAGGACAATCCAGGACAAAATCGTGGACCCACAGTTCAAATAGTGTTGGCTGACTTTCGGAGGCGTTCCAGGTGTTTTTCCATGCCTTTAATAGGCCTGACGAACCCTGACCAGGGGGTACCATACCAAGTAGATCCATCTTCATGTCCCCATCAAGATCGACAGGGATGGGCTGGGGAAGTGCAGAGGAAGGTGATGCTATTGGGGTCGACTCTACATGCGAAAATCTCAGGTATGCAGCTGGGATGACAAGCATGTACATACGAAACGTTCCGTCGTGATTACCCGCGTAGAGGGCCATGTCGAGAGCGGTTGGAGAGTTTCCACTCATGACAAGGATGTCAAGCTTCCCGTCAAGTGTAAAGTCTCCTGGGATGACGTTGTATATAGGTGCAGTGTGAGGTAATCGAGAGCTCTTCTCGAAAACGAATGCATCTAGGAAAGACGGTGAAGAAATAAAATAATAGCGATGCAACCGGCTTACCATGGTTCCAGATGTATACAGACAGAACTTGTTGGCTCGAGTCCAGTGCCAGCACATCCACGCTGCGCTCCGGATGATTCAAGCGGCAAGGTGGACGGGTAAGTGTTCACTCACAATTGATCCCCGTTGAAATCTCCGAACGCAATAATACGGTCGCCGTCTTCCAACCCCAAGGAACCTGTCTCCACGAGAGAGTTTTTCGTGAATCGTTTGGGAGAGAAGGGCCATATGGACGAGACAGGGCTGGTGAGGAGTAATGTGGCGAGAAGTGCGCGGGAGAAGTGTACGGTCGTGCTCTGGCGCGTTCGCGAACGGAAGAAAGGACCCGCTCGCATAGCGGTTGCGGTGCTGGTCGTGATGTGCAGTTCAAAGTTGGGTAGAAAGGGGGGTGGGATACACTGCCAGTCGCTGGCGGTATTGACGACGCATCACCACACCGCACTGTCGGCTTCGATTCCAGAACACGACACCCAGCTTGTGATTCAAACACGGACAAACTACGCAGATACAAGCAAACACTGGACGTGATATCTAGAATCACTTGAGAGGATCAAAGTCACTCCAATCGTCCTTTGTCACTGGTTTATTGGTAGCAACAACGCGAGTAGGCTGCATTGGCGTTAGCATGGGCATGGATGTCATCGATTGAGGAGAAGCCTGTAGCGGAGGCGACGACATTGGGTGCGATGGCATTATTATCGTAGATGGGGTATAGTTCGGTGGAGTGTAATTAGAAGGCGATGAAAATGTCTTGGATGGGGCTGCTGAGAAATCAGCAAGAGAGATATTATAGTTGGGCTTCTGAGGTGCGGCAACAGACGAGATAGGTTGCGGTTGTGATGATGGGCCCGAGATGCGGTGCGACTGTGTTGGCTGCGGATTTGTCGCAAAGGTCGATCTATCGAACGATGACGAGGGTAGCGGCTTGGCCCCGAGGCGTGGAGGTCGTGGAAAGGATGTATCAGCCGCAGCTCGCGGCGACGAAGGTAGCGACTGGGTCTGAGGGGTTTGTGTGAGTGAGGGTGCGGGCGGACTGGCTGCTCTGGGTGTTGCGATTGATTCTCCAGGCGGCTACATTGTCATCAGCACCGGTTCTGCCCCAGGCGTCTCTACTCGCCTGACTGTCGTTGAATATGCTTCCCCAGACGTCATCATCCCAACCTTTGGAGCCATCGACGACCGTATCAGGCTTAATGCTGGCATTACTACGGCCCACCAGTGTTTCAAAATCGACACCCGAGTTAAAGCCCGGCAGAGCGGCACCACCAGTAGTTGTCGATTGGTCTTCTATGCGCTGCGAGTCTCGCAGAAATTGGTTGTGTTCCTTCTCAACCCTCTCTCCGAGCTTGTGTATGACTGCCATAAACCGCTGGAATTGTTGGACATTCAGCACTACCAAAAGGTGTGGGTGTCATCTCAAAGTTCGATTCGCAGTCAACTTACATGGTCCCATAGACATTGACCAGAGCTGTGGGAGGACAAGTGTCGCCACTGCTTCTCTATCCACCTTGAAACCCATAGCTTCTTGGACGGAGAGTGTGGCCATCTGGAAAGCACGCTGCATCCGATCACGCGCAGTGGCGATGGAAACATACCATTACGGCCGGCTCTTTGGTGCGGATCTTCGACAAGAGGGGACACAACTTTTGGGTTAGGTTCGTCTGACAATATGTACCTTTATTCTACGCTGTGCCCCATGAGAAGAGCAGACTGACTTGATCAAGAGTCTTCACCATACTCAGAAAGGTGACCAACGTGGCAACCTTTACTGAGAGCAGTTTGGTCTTGGTAAACACCAACTATGGAGACATGAGCCCTCCCGATTTGATCGCACTCAAACAGACACGCACCGCTACACGGGGAAATAATACACCGGATACTTCTGCATAATCAATAGTTTCACATAGATTAGGGACCACTCCCAAGGCCCGTTCCTGGACCTGTCACGAGATTAGGTGATCCGGCGCGTATAATCTATTGAGATACTCACCACAGTGTGCTCCGATTCCAAAGCGTTATACACAAGCGGTAATACCTCTGCACTGGACATCAGTGGATCAAAGGAGAATATGAACTCGGGCACCCACGTTCCCGGAAGACTCCCTTTTCTGTTTTGCTTTGTAGCATCTCAAGATTGTCCAGCAAAGTGAGCATGTTTTGTGGTGGATCTTTAACAGTAAACAAAGGCCTAAGGCTAGGCAGCACGAGTTGCGCAAACTGAGCGGCAGACAGAACAGTTGAGATGGCAAAAACATTAGGCAGGATATACGGAAGGAGATGCGTGTCTTTCATCTGTAAAAGTCAACAACGCTGGAACAAGCACAGCATCAAAGATACCGGACCTCTTCAAGTAGCGATGGTAATATCTTCCGCGTTCTCAAACCTTCTGAGAATCTACCCAAAACACCAGTCAGGCCTTTCATAAAGGATATTTTCTCTTCTCGCGTCTTGGCTGTGAAGTTTGATCGATCCAAAAAGTTGAGCGTAGAGATCGGAAGGGAAGAGAAGAAGGGGCGGGATGGAAGATCGGATGGCGTTGGGCGACTTTGGGACCCACGTGTGATCAGTGACCGTAAAAGATCTTGACGGGATTGACATCAGGCTCGAATGAACGGACAGACTAGGGGAAATACCCTGGAGATCTGCATCCAAGTTTCTTATATCCGGGACTGGACGTCCTGCATTGTCACGCAGACCGCCGAGGGTTCCGTGATTCTGAAAAGGTGGTTTACCCCTACAGTGGACAGCATATATAACAGCCCCGAGCGAGTACATGTCAGAGGCGGTCACAAGCGCTTCATCCAAAGCATATTCCGGAGCTGTCAGGTACTTCAACATGACCGTGTCGGCGAACAAACAGATGTGAATACCGATGTAATCGAATGAGCGCTGGATATAGGACGGCACCCGACCATCAAATCCGGGAAACTCCCACCGGGAAGGCGACCCATCGGCAGTCATCAGAGGGATGGTCAAACCTAACCCGGATATTTTCCAGTCGCCCTGCATGTCGTCAGCTTGTCAGCAACGTCGTCGCGAGGGTACATGACATACGGCCGCGTTGATAATGATGCATTCTGGTTTCAGGTTTGAATGTATCAACTTTGCCGACGAATGTAAGAACGAGAGTCCTTTGCAAAGCTGAAGGATGCCCTTTTGGATCTGAATGAAGGTAAAGGTGGGGATCAAAGTTGCAAGCATACCCTCACTCACTTCGATCTCGTCAAGTTCGACCAGAGGGGTGTAATGGGATCCTCGTGCGATTGACATGTCTAGCGAGGACAAAATGGGCTCAGTTGCAAAGACAAGTTCGTTGCGAGTTTCCTCGAGAGGCTCGACCATCTCTTGGCGATATCGGTCAGCGGAACAGAGGGTGTGCGCTAGGGACATACCGAGGATGGACGGGTGTCGCAGCCTGCCGAGTGCAGCGGCCTGGAGAAGGCATCAGTTCTGCGGCGATACTGGCAAACGCGACCGTGACCTCGGCCTTCATGATCTCCAGGACGCGTTCCTTGGACGTGGGGCCAAGGCCCTCCAACTCTGCCCGCTTTTCAAACGCCCAGACGGACACGCGCTTGTGTGTGACCTTGTGTGTGGCCCCTTGGACCCTCCATAGACCGACTCGGGTGGACGGGGAGACGAGCGCGCTGGGGTGTGCGTCGGAGGCGGGTCCTGAGGGGGTCGGGGTGGACGACCGGCTGGCTTGCGGTCCAAAGTTGTAGGACTGCGATATCGCGCTGCGAGAGAAAAAGGACGCGGCGGCGGCCAACATGACGTCGACGAGTGAACCGGCCTCAGCGTGGGCTGGTGCTGATGTAACCGGGGCTCGCTTGCCCCCCTGGTCAGAGACGTGTCGTGCACACACTCCCACCGAGAATGAGGCCAACAATCCGTGTGTTCGACTCGCGCGTCGCGCGGTCAAAGAGCACCGCGTTCGTTGGAATTGGCCGCATGGGTTCCGAGATGGCCTACAACCTGTTCTCGAAGACGTTTGCACAGTCTCCCGATGCACGCCTCGTGTTGTGCGACGCCGTAGCGGAGAGCACGGTGGCCCTTCGCCACAGGTTCCTGTCTCAGTTTCCGGGTGCCAACGTGGACATCGTCGAGACACCCGAGGAGTAGGTTGCTCCCACTCGCTCGGATCGACGGCTGACAGCCACAACCGACAGGGCTGTACGCTCCTCGGAGACGGTGATCACGATGCTGCCCTCTTCACCGCAGGTCCAGACTGTCTACCGTGATCGACATGGGATCATACCCGCACTGAAGGCCATGGAAAGTAGCGAAGCGGAACGGTCCCTACTCATCGACTCTACAACGCTGGATGTCGCCGTCGCACGCGACATCTCTGGCAACGTCATCTTGACGGGGGCGCAAATGATTGATGCCCCGGTGTCTGGAGGTCCGTAGTGTTTGCTGGCTGGCGTGACGGCTGACGATACGCGATACACAACAGGCGTGGCAGGTGCGCAAGCGGGGACACTGTCGTTCCTCGTCGGGGGCACGGACGCGTCCTTGGTGCGGGCTCGGCCGATTCTGGAGCTGATGGGGACGCGTATCATCCACTGCGGCTCGTCTGGGGCAGGACTGGGTGCCAAGATTTGCAACAATCTCGTGCTGGGGGTGCAGCAGATCGTGGTGGGAGAGGCGATGCTTCTCGGGCAGAGGCTGGGCCTGGACCCTGCGGTGCTGGCGGGGGTGATCAACAGTTCGACAGGCGGCTGCTGGGCCTCTTCTGTCAACAACCCGGTGCCGGGCGCGCTTCCGGACAAGTCGCCGCCGTGCGAGAGGGAGTACGAGGGCGGGTTTGCGACGGCGCTGATGCTGAAGGTGAGCGTGCACGCTGGCGTGTTGACGTGGTGAGTGATCTGTCGACAGGACATGGAGCTCGCGCGGAACATGGCGGTCGCGAGCGGGAGTGCGCTTCCACTGGGCGAGGCTGCGCGGGAGATGTACGCGCGGGTGGTCCGACAGCGGCCGGCGCTGGGCCGGAAGGACTTTTCGTCGGTGTACGTCCATCTGGCGGAGGAGGAGGGCTGAGAGTATTACATAATATATCCCTCTGCGACGCTCTCTATAAAGTCGGCGGCGACGACCGATCCGCGTGGTCGCCATGTCGTCCCCGTCCGTGATCATCTTTGGTGCGTCCGCCTCCCTCGAGCCCGTCCCCCGCCCGACCCCGCCCCCAAGGTGGCCTCAACACCTTCTCCCGCGCCCTCGCCGCCGCCCTCGTC
>JBBPLS010000167.1:0-44815 GCA_038089895.1 Boletellus ananas | reverse complement strand
GGGTCCGGGTGGACGTTTGAAACGTCGCCTGTGATCGAGAACAACGCGGGGTCTGGCCAAAAGTTTGGGAATTGTGGTGAGACGTACCCGTTCCTGTACGTTTTGGGGTGCGTCGTTCCGTGCAGGTACCCTATATACAATTCATGAAATATCGGCACAGGGATCCGACGCTCAGGCAAAGTGGCTATGGAATTGCAGTCAACATTGGCAAGACCAACAGAATAACGAGTTACAATGGGCAGGAGTACTGGGAGAATCCCCAACCTAACCGTGTGCCACTCATGCCACCTTGTTTCAACTGTCGCGAGTTGTTGAGGTTGTACGGGGTCGCAGGTCGCCTGCGGCAGTTCCATCTCTGGGACCCGCAGCTGGCAGGCTGATTCTCGCGCTGCCCTTCATTGGGGCGAGGCCGACAAAAGCCGGCCAACAAAGATGTGGAAGTCCAGTTCATTCCTTTCTTCATCATTTGTGACCGAAAATACGTCGTGTTCTGTGTGTACTTGTGAATGTCCATTGTTTCTTCGTCCCTCCCTACCTGCGGTCTCATGAACAACATGCAAAAAATCCTATCTGCTGCTACGAAAATGTGGAAGGCTCACGGGATCGACTTGCCTTTGTTTATCACTATTTTGATTGCATCGTTTCCCCATGTCGCACATTCATCAACAACTTGAGACTACGCACAGGGCGACCTAGAGCATAGTACGCGGTAGTAACTGGCTTTAACACATCGCGCTCGTCCGCGTTTCAACAATTCGGTTCTACCACCGCTCCCAGGCACTCTGGCCAACTGGCACTTCGACGGACACTTTTTGCCCACACAAGGATCTCTGAGGTAGCTCGACCAAGACCCCAAGTGGGTTGAAACACGCTCAATACTTGTGAGTCTTTGAGTTTTTTACTCGTCCCCACGGATGGCGCACTCATGTCGCCAAGCTGATCGGGACTGTCGACTATCATATCCTGGATCCCCTGCCGAAGCTATCGCATGCTACTCGAGTGGGACAGGAACACAAAGGATCTTCACCGCGATGGACCGCACACAAATGGCGATCGCTGAGTGGATTGACAGGGTACCTTTCATCTGAGGCTAGCCATGGGCGAATGGCTGGTTGTGCGGACACGTGGAAGACAGGTATCATCAAGGATGCTGATGCCCATTGGCCGGCAACAGTTTGTTTCCTCATCGCCCGTGCGCCGTTTTGCGGGACCCAAGTACAGGAAGCAAGAAGCCGTCAGGCCCGATGGCAAACTATCCAGAAGAGACAGGCCTTCCTTGGTGCTTGGTGGCTGCCAGGGACGTATCTCTTGCGTAGGTCCGCTCCATCTTACCACCGCAGCGGTGGTCATGTCACACCGGCTGGGCGGATCAGGGACTCTCTTGGTGACGCGGTCGTGTCACTCTGCCCTTGGTGTATGTATGTGTCACCCTCTTCGGACAGGTTGGTTAGACCTGCATGGTGCCTGTGCGAGCGGACCACGCGCAACCATCTTAAGCCCAAATTATTCAATGCCGCGTTGACTGCGATGCCGCCTTCCCCACAGAACACCACCACTTGAATGACAGCTGGCCGGAGGACGCTTGGCCTGGACCGCGGATCTGGGATCTGGGGTGAAGATCGGTTATTCCTCCGTGTCGAGGCGTGGGATCCCGGGCGCACGGCCAGGATGTGTGAACGCCCAATTTCGCCCGGTGGCGAGTCAGCAGACACTGTTCACGACCGACGGAGATGAACACAGAAGGCACAACGCTGAGTGTGCTTGTCAGAACATCCGTGACAGCTGATCACAAGAGAATGCCTCGTGCATGGGAAAGGAGGAGGATGCGCCCGTGCGGCGGTCTAATCCAAATCCAAGATGGTCTCCTGGCCAGGATCGAAGCTCTAGCGCCTGTCGTACAGCAGAACGTTTGGTGGTCGCAGGTGGAGATGACAAGAGGTGTGTCTGTTGTACTTGACGAAACGCTCTGTAGTGGCTGCACTTCATGCAACCTGTGACAGTACAGACGAGAATGGTTTCCAGTGTCATCGGTTTGTCCGCGAGGTCTGAAAATGACGGTGTGTCACCACTGAAGGATAGGGGACCTCGAGCATCGCGGTGCGGACTCAGATTGAGATTTGGAGTTGATCCAACTGACTGGGCCAAATGGAAAAAGCCCTTGTAATCCAAATAGGTTTCTCTCCATTTGCACCTGTATAACCCTGCGTGAGAACAAGAGATGAATGCGTATGACAGGTCCCCTCTGATGCGCATAAAGGGCGGGTGGCCACTCCTACATCACCTAGCTCGTCTTTTTGGCTCCATACGGTGCGCCTGCTGCTTCCATCGACAGCTGCGTGGGGGTGATTTCGTTCCTCGCATCGGCAGACCATCCAATATGTCAAACCCTCCTACGGGCTGGACTAACAACGAAGACAGCTTGTCCAGAGACTACTACTGGACTGGTCGAGACGACGATCTCAAGTCCTCACTCGACCGGTTTTTCCACCTCGCGGATGCCACGCCTCTTTGGGCTCGCGAATCCCGATTCGGCGATGTCATGTTCATCTTCCAGGCCAAGCCTAGGCCTCAAACCGCGGATCGTTATTATGTCTGGAACGGGATAGAGGAATCGGTTTGTGAGTTTACGTTGGAGAAGCTGGATGAAATTCGGGCAGTCATCAATAATCAGGGAGGAGGGCAAGGATTCCTGAAGGGTCTGCAGCAGAGACGCCTCTCTCCAGTGGCATGAGTTGTTATACACTGCAGTGGATAGGAATTATGTGCTGTGATGTCAGCGTGTCTTGAGGCTCGACACTCGAGTGCTCCAAGCCGCTGCCACCACTGTGTTCGGTGTCCTATAGTGGCCATCCCATAACCGCCCTGCTACCCACTACAAAACAACGGTCGCTACTTGCTCTAAGTTGATGAGATATTTCAAAAGAGCCTGTTCCAGTCAATTGCCCCACCTCAAGCTCTGCAAGTTGCCGCGTGACTCAAGTCGCGGCGATATGTCCTTGCTAATGGCATTAGATCGTTTCACGCAGTATTGAGAAGCTCCGCAGACCTTGTCTTGCTGCCGGTGTTTCTCCTACCTGTCTAACACAGCGCTCAAAAGTTTGGTAGCTCACGAGTGCATTGTCAACGGTAGTGCGGTCAACTTACTTGAAGGCGGTTCGGGTAAGTATACTAGTTCTAACAGCGAACTTTGGACGGTGTGACCAAGTCGGAATACCAAGTAGGGTCCTGGTGTCACAACAATAATCTGACAATAGCGAACCTCGTTGTTCTTGGGGGGTCTTTTCTTTTCGTCTGTACTGCAGTTGAAATCCTGGCAGGACAAGTGAGATGCTGTAGCGGATCGACACCAAACTACACCTTTGCAATCTATGCAGCCACCCTCGGCGTGCCAAACATGTCAGGAGTCAGACTGATCGTGTGGCCGCTGTAAATATTTTCGAGCTTCCTCGAGGTAAGATGCACCGCGCGTCGTTTCGTTGCTCCTTTTCTACTGAATTCATGACCTACAGGCCAAATGCACCATCCGCTGGTACAGTCGAGCAGACTGGCGTCTGGGCGGAGATATGATGTTACATGGCTCTATGGGGCCCATGTTTCCGCCCCACCGTCTCAGGCCTGCTCAACCGTCGGCCTCTCAGGGAGGGCGAGACAACAGCAATTGCGAAAGGCCCGTGTAGCCGTTCAATGCTCATATTACTCGTCCGGGCGTCGTGGTTAGATCATGTAGGCCTGCATTTGGAGGACCGATAATCAACCGGACTCCATGAATGTCCCACCAACTGCAACGCATGACCACCGTTCCTCGCATAAATGGCAGTTCCGGGAGATACAGGATTAATAGAGTCGCAGACCCTCGGTTCAATATTGGCTCGGCTCGGTAACAGTACAGCCTCGATCCCAAGACGTCGATCATGACAAGACATCGAGGTCAACGATTGAAAGGTGCACAAACAGAGCGCACGAAACACGGACAGCTGTGTAGGTGCAGTGATTCGATGAAGTGGTATCCCAGACTCCCAGTCGACGATCCAAGAACTATCAAGTCTCTTTCCGATCTCCATCATCCTGCCCTGATCCACTTCATGCCCAAGCTCCTCGTTCGAGATCCGACGTGCATCTGTCTCTAACTACATCCAATTGAATCGCTTCCAGCTCGTTCGCAACCTGGTCGCCCTCTAGCGCGGTCTCCGCGAACGTGATCGCAGACATGGTGCTGGTTTGAGTGGCGACGGGTCCCGATGAAATACCGAACCCGCTGTCGACCCCACACAACCCACCACGTGAGTTGTGGTCGTACAGCTCTCGTACACTAAGGATGAACCGAGGCATGATGAGGAGCATCACCACGAACGGCACCGTGACCAGGAGGAGCGCAAAAAACGAATCGAGCATGAGCTCCATCTCGGTGATGTCACTGATATTGAAAAACACATTCCTAGAAAAAAGAGGAGAATGATGAGGTGGGGATTTCATTCACTTCGGAGTGTGTGAGAGACAAGGGCGGAGGAGGAACACACACGAGGAAGTAAAGAATGCCGTCCCGGGCAAACAGCTGGATGTATCGATTGGGTTGCCACCGCCTTGTAGTTTTATACATCTCGACCAGCTCCTTCGAAGGCGGAATAACAGCGAACACGAACAACATTATACCGAGAACAATTCGTGGAAACACTGTGCCGTACATATAGTAGGGCCACAGGCCCTTGAACACGAGTTCACAAAAAGAGATATCTCGAACTCGCGCCACCGTCACTGGAACACCGCGTACAAGAAAAAGGGGGCACAATCAACCGATTGAGACCATAATGACTCGTCCCGAGACACACCTGACATGTTGACATGTGGGTTGTCGTATTCCGCCGCTGTTACAACAGCAACGACTGTTTGCACTGCGAGAACAAGCACGAGGACACAAAGGATGATTATGGATCGATTCCACATTGCATATACGCGCAGAATCATCACCACTAAGAATGGAAATTTGTTGCAAGGGTTACAGTGTTGAAGCGCGGAAACTCACGATCTGCGGCAGTCAAAAACGCCAGGGGCATCCACATCCCGACCAGAGAGAGTATGATACCTATTGAATTATCTTAGTCTATCTGATACTGCTGAGTGGGAGCCAGAACGCATACATCTGCTGACTGTTAGCGCTATCGTTTCTCTGGCTGGTAGATTCAGATACGTACATCTGATAAGGCACCCCTTAGTCATATTAGTAGCTCACACAAGGGAAAGAGACTGACGCTCTTAGGACCGGGTACAAAAGAAGTACCACCTAGGATAATCGTGGGTGACTTGGTCTAATCCAATCTACTTTTTTGTAGCACGTGCTCACCAAGGGAGTTAGTACTTGAAGAACAAGCCGACGTCGGGATGTTATCCCAGTACAAACGATAAAAATTGCAGGACGCACATAGCCACACAAACACCCGCGTAACGAACCTACGCGTGTTGTCAGTTGAAGAATAACTGGAGAGCACCCCCGCCCGGAATTGTACACACAATAATGAATAATGATGATCCCCAGGTCCAGCTTCTGTGCTGCGAATCGTCAGGAACGCAACACTCGAATAGTAGTTGTCACGTGTGTACCCAAATATAATCCACCTTTAGGAATCTTCAGAAACTGAATGGATGGAAAAGAGGCTGATATACCTCTCTAGGAAAGGTGAGGACTGCGGGATGACGCCAGGTTATGAGATAGAGGGTGTGCTGAGAACAAAATATTGCGCACTATAGTCATACCCAACCGTGCTGATCATCATGACTGCATTGGTCATCAAGATTGGCTGCCAAGTCAGGATAAACAGACGTACCGGATACATAGTCGTTGTACTGGAGCAGTTGTAGAGTG
This sequence comes from Boletellus ananas, assembly GCA_038089895.1. Classification (NCBI taxonomy): domain Eukaryota; kingdom Fungi; phylum Basidiomycota; class Agaricomycetes; order Boletales; family Boletaceae; genus Boletellus; species Boletellus ananas. The sequence goes on along the minus strand of JBBPLS010000167.1, from coordinate 38,958 downwards.
GACTGTGGGTCAGACATGATATATCCAGGTGCAAGGAAGGGAGAGAAACAGCCACAAACAATATACTGGACGTCGACATGGCAGATACACATCCGGGTTTATGACGGGAGGCGGCAGAGAGCCTGATCGTGACTGCTACAGCCGAGCTGGTTGACTGATGTGGCAACACCGAAATACTCACCCGCGACGTGACCTCGTGAATGCCGTTCCCGGTTTAGGAAGGCGAGGCGAGCCATGTCGAACGAGTCGACCAGCAATTTCGATGTCAGATGTCAGATTAAACGCGTAATTAGTCGCTGTCAGCCTGGAGGAGTCGGAGTACCAGGTACGAACGACAAGTGGGCGATGAAAAGCCAAGAAAACACATCCACACAGCTTCCCTGTACAAAGCAGCAACAATTCTGTGGGGTTTAACGCTTGTATGTGTAGGCTGACAGCCGGGGTCAGGTGACGGGCAAAAACTAGACGCTGTCTTGGGCACGTCAGCAGGCGCGCCGTTGTCAAGACTTCTGGCAACAACCTGATCATGTGACCCAATTTCCCCCGTGCATGCAACTCCTGCGATCACTGGATAGAACTGGAGGGTGCGGGGCGGAACCTATTGCAATTATTGGCAGCGGGAGCCATGCCGTTCAACGCTTGTTATTCGAAGCGCAGTACAAGGTGTTTTGCACAAACCGTTAGGAGTCGGTTCATTTATTTGCACCGATTTGTTTGTCCGTAGTAGTGTCCAGTGAACAGGGATGGTCACCGACGACGCGAACAACTTCGAAGGGGAATACCCGTGCAGGTGGCAGCATCAAACTATCGAACCACGTACACGGAGATCATCCCACTGGGCCTCGCATCCATGGCTAGCTTGCAACTATGAACCCGTCAAAGGTACTTCAAGCATGCCATCAACCGAGACTGAGTATTTTGAGAGCGAGCATACCGCGGGTAGACATATCATAACTGCACTAGCGGTGGCGATATAACGAGACAGTGCTGCATGGCACGAACTAGGTCATGCTCGCCGCGTATCCATTCGTCCTCTTTGCCTAGGTGTAGGGGCTTCGGGAGACGAATATGACGTGGGCCTGCATTTGCACCGTGAAGCTCGAGAGCCCAGCAAAATGAGGCGACCGTTATACGTGGCCATGCCAGGTCTACGGAGACATGGGAGAGTCGGATGGTATCCTGCGGCCCGTTTGACTCCGCTAGCGGAATTTGTGGAGCTGGACTACCTCAGACTCCGCTCGGATAACCATTGACTCGGCTGAGCGCCTCGAGGTCGCGCTGCTCCGCCTCTTGTCTCGCGATGATCCCCTCTCGCCTTTTCTCCACTTCTTCTGGCGACAGCCTACTTGCATTTGTGGCGCTCTAGGAAGATCACATGTCAGCTAGACATCCTCCTTGCTTGGTTGGGGCGCATCTTGGCTCACCCTTGTTCGCCCTTCACGTCTTACTTCTCTGCAGCATGTTGGCGAGCGGGCACGTTCGACGGTCCAGTGGCCCTGCGTCAAGGTTGAGCCAACACGCCTGTTATCGTGCGCTGTGCAACAAACTCACCCGACCTCGTCATGTAATCCGGTTTCATCCTCTTCCCGTATGTCTTTTCCATACGCCCACCGTCTATCCCACTTTCCTTCAGTCTCCTGCCAATTGTGGAAGTACCCTTCCATCCGCTCGCGTCGTGCCCGCTCAGCCTTGACGAGCGCGCGGACCTCGCCCGTGTGCCCTCGGATCCTCGCAACTCTGTCGTCCGTCTGATCAATCTGTCGCAGAAGATCCTGGTCTCGAGCAGAGATCTGCTGCATTTCTCGTACGCAACTTTCTAGCTCTGGAATGGTCGCCATAGGTGGCGTTCCCGACCGAGGGGAGACAGGAGTGGCAAAGTCGGGTTGTTCTTCTTCCGTCATCTCCGATTCAGTCTCACTGAAGAGATCTTTGTCGTAGGAGAGCTCAGTCGGTGGTTTGTACGGCAGGGAGGTTGGTTGTGGGCCTGACGATGGTCCGACTTCGGACGGTTGGGATTCTATTCAACCAATATGGCGTCAAGTCCCCTAGTGGCTCTCTCTAGGCAGTGAGTGCTCACCATGTATGCTCGGGTGGGCTGACATGTTTCTTGTAGATAGAGCCCGCAGTGGTACCGCTTGGTTTCGTGGTGCAGTAGGGCCTGAAGCACGCTCTTCATCAGGCTTCATTCTCTTTTGCGATGGTCCCTCTTCGTGATCTCCCTCTGCGAATCTGTTGTCACTGGTCGTCAACGTTCTATTCTCGTCGCATCCAGGTACTTTTGTGCACCTTTTCTTCTCCGCGTATAGTGGCTCAGTAGTTGTCGAACGATTGAATCGCTGCTCAAGTTGGCCTTTACACCGTGCGTCTGGATATTGTCAGTCTTTCCGTGCGCATCGGGATATGAAAGTGCGGACATCACCTACCTTGGCGACGTTCTGGAGTTGTGCCCGGCGGAGTTCTCGCAGATATGCTTCATCCAGGTTTGAATTGTTGAAGGTGGGTGCTATATTCGGAGCAGCACTGGGGATGACGACTTTCGATTGGACGCTGACCAGAGATTCATAGTGTATAGCTTGCAACTCGGAATGGATGACCGATGATAAGGTGGTTGCTCAATGAGCTGGCTTATTATAATCCACGGGCTAGAGGGTTTGAAAGTTTCGAACCCTTCTACGAGCACGTGTTTTATAGTAAGGATGCTAAGAGTGGACTATACGAGAACAGTGCTACTTCCACTCGGTCCACAGGGTGGTACCATTTTAAGATGTCAAAAACAAATGCAACACCTTTGACGCGTCAGACGCGAAAACAACACTGAATTCTTACGGTCATCTTTTTTATGCAAGCTCCTTGGTCCTATACAGCGACAGTTCGATTCGGCCTTCGACATAGCTGATCCCCCTCTTCCCTTGCATCTTGTGTCGTCATGTGCACAGATTTCATCTACGATTGGCAAGGGTATCGGCTTGTAAATGATACCTTAAAAACCTATGGCTGTTGCCGAAACGAGACGAACAACGGATCTGTCGCTCCCTTTGCCATTGTTTTCTAATTTTTCCTCTGGACTTGTGGGCCTCCACCACGTGCTCGCCCACTGGGCAGTCGTTGGTTAGGTCACCCAGCAAAACGTGCATTTGGCCCGAGGAAATGTAGGCACAAGATTCTTGCGCACGACGGTTTTTTGTTGCGAGGCAATGATTGACAACGGGAAAAAAAAAAAAAAGAACTAGACAAAACACACACTAGCACAACACGCTCGACACCACTTGTCGGTAGCCCGTCTACGCAAGAATACCTCGACCATTTCAGGGGTATCGATTCCTTGTATATATTTCCCCCTCCGAAAGCCCTCCGAGCCCTTCCTCCATCCTGCCTGATTCTCTTGCATATAAGCACTTCGATCGCGCTGCCGAACTCGTCTCCATGCCACACGCTCTGGTTTTCCTACTAATAAATCAACAGCCCACGCCGTACAAACAAAAAAGTGGGTCAAAAGTGGTCAACACCAAACGAACTGTCCAGATGATACTTGCGGTGAGCAGCGTGTCGATGGCAACAAAGTCGATCAGTTTCCGGAAAGGGGCGTGTGTCAGGCTTTCTGATTAACTGCCTGGGTGTTTGAGTGGACAGAAAAAAGAAAAGATGATGGTTAGGGATTGTCCGATTATTGTGGTCACACGATAGCTTGATCCTTGCTGTTCAGGCTATCCAGCTCGACGGCAGCACCCTCGCTATCTTTGCCTTTGTGCCATCAAGCCCGAGGGCAACGACAGAAGCGAGGACTCGTCTCCGTTGATACAGAGCTGGCGCGCGAGATGGAAGGACACTAAGCGAGGAGTCGATAGTCTGCAGCGCAGAGCTTGGCAGGGTTGTCCCCATTCCCAGAAACCTCGGCGTCAGGCTCAAGTTTGCAGCACAAGAAATCGTTGATGGCAGTATAGTTCTTGATGTTTAGGTTGAGAAGCCCGGAACTTGTAGATGGTGCGTGTGACGGGTGGGGCGTTCTTGCTCTCTGAAGACTTGTCATATCAGGGCCAGCAGGGAAGATGATCGGGGTGGGTGGTACGAGTATGATGATGCGTGTTCCCGAGGTACACGACGCAAGTGTGATGTAGGCGATTCGAGGTGAGGATATAACAGATGCACGCTTGCGCTGGCGTTGGAGATCTGCAAGTTAGCGTGGGACTGCAAGCCCGTCTTGATGTGCATAAAGGGGGCAGCCACTCCCACATCACCCAGCTCGTCTTTTCGTCTCCATTCTGTGCGTTCTTCTTCGACAACTCTACGAGAGCACTCTTGACACCCACATTTGATAGACCGTCCAGGATGTCCCTTCCGATTGAAGTCGCTACCATTGTCAGCACGCCTCCTACGAGCTGGACCAAAAGTCCAGCTTGTGCATAGATTACTACTGGCACGGTGAAAAGGATGATCTCAAGTTCTCTCTAGACCAGTATTACCGCATCGCGGAGGCTACGCCCATCCGGGCTCGTGAGACCCAGTTCGGCGATGTCATGTTCACCTTCCGAGCCAGACCCACTGACAACAATCCTCAAAACACGTACCGTTGCTATGTTTGGAACGGGATAAAAGATTCGATTTGCCAGTTTACATCGACGAACCTGGCGGACATTCAGACAACCATCAATAACAGTGGAGGTGGGAAGGGATACTTGAAGGATCTAGCGCAGACATTCCTTGAGTCAGTGGAATGGACACACGAGTGCTGTATGATAAGTTGGACGGAAATCTGCTCCCTTCCAAGTCCGATACTCGCCATCGCATCTGCAAAAGCAGTCGAAATAGACAGTGGTTACGCGTGAAGTCGGAGTCCACAGATGCCTCCCCTACAGGTTCATACGATAAGCGACGCACGGTTTCTGTCCAGCTGCGAGACGATCTTGGAAAGCATGAATGGTGACGCCGTTGAGGAGCTCGACGAGTGTCTCCAACTGGAACAATGCCCCACTTGAGTGAGTATACATCTTTTAGCCTCCCCGCAACACCACCAAGTCGCTCGATTAGGCAACCCTCCGGGAGCATTAAAACCATTGGTCATACCTAGATATGTTCTATGCCGCATCCACTGACTCTGTAGGATTGAAGCATGAATGAAACTTCACGCCATGCCGTCTTCCCTAAACAACCGTGATCTTGCTTGTACCTGGACACGTGACTCCCTCGTATGCACCGCCACACCAGGACGTTCACGGCGACTATTACATGGTTGCGAGAAGAATCGCGCGCAAACTTCTACCCAGTTCATGGAGAAAACCAAACAAGGTAATTACATACTGAAGTATGATGATAAAAACTGGCAAGGATGTCAAGGAAACGTGAAACAACCATGGAACCATCTTTACACGTTTATTCAAGAGCTCCGCGAAGGCCCAACGACAGTCTGCTTCGTCTTGTTCAACAGTGCCATCGTCTCGTCAGACAAACCAAGGTTTGCCTGTACGATTGCAGGCGGCGTCAAAGCGATCCACTGGGACATATCGCACATTGATACGTCAAAAAGATGACTGACTACCTCATAAAAAACACCTCACCTGTGCCAAGCTGACGTCCTGGTACACAGCTGTGACGACAAAGGAATCGTGAGAAGAACGTTCATATACGGAGCGTCACGCGAGAGGTACTTGCCAGATCTGAATACCTCGAGGTACTTGAGCGTCGTGTTCCCAATATTCTCGACGTAGTGTCCTGTTCAACGTCAGTGGAGGGTACCCCTGGAAGGTCAAAACCAGGCTTACCATAAGCGGTAGGGACATAGCCGACATCACCAGCCTGAAAGTGATGTGGACGCCTGCTTGAGATATGAGAGAGGAAGTACGTACTTGGAAATCCCATGTCCTCGCATTGCTCTGCGAGGCGAACAGTGTCATGCGACCAGTCCCCTCCCTAACCAAGACTTGTCAGGACTTAATTCTGCTCAGCACACGAACGCGCTCACAAGAAGAAGTCCCATTCGTCTTCAGTAGGATGCCACTGACAAGTGACGTGAGAAAAAGGTGGCAGATGGATAGGAGGAATACATACGTGCAGTTCTCTGCAGGTATTCCATCAGATGGTTGATCTTGTACAAACATGGAACTCTCACCTCATCGCGCCAGGCTCCACGACAACCTCCGCAACCGCAATCGTCGTTGAGACGGTGAACGTGGTCGAGTCTGCGATCTTCACACTGCCGCCACTGAGTGGTGTGGCCGGCACTTGCGACAGCGGGAATGTAAACGAATTAGGCACCGTACCCTGAGGATCTGAGGGTGGTTGCGAAGTGGCCGGAGGGACTGGACACACAACCAGAGTGTGAGCCGATATTCTTGACTGAGAGTGAAAAAGACGCGCCAGAAGGAAAAATGAAGAGTTCACGGGACGGTATGTTATTGAACGCGGAAATGCTCGTCTGAAAATTCTTAGCGATCACCTCCTTTGGCACGTGAGCCAACCAATCTAGGGCACGATCATTTAGCCCAACGGAACAGTCTATATGGATAACGAAACATGCCGGTGATCTGTGCAAACGCACACGTTAGTATTAATTCGGAAGTAAGCTTTAGCATTGCGCTGTTAACCCACCGAAAAGGTGTCCTCATCACTAAATGTGCCATCATCGAAGACCTACACATAAGAGTGAGCACGAGTTCAGCCTACCGCTAGTTCAAAACCAACCAGCATAAATTCTGCACCGTCCGCAGTGTCGTTGGTTGCCTGCAAGGTATGGGGAATCCCTGCAGGGAAATACCACAAGTCACCAGGGCCCTGGGGAGTGATTCTGAACGAAATTGACACCGCCCAGTGTATATAAATGCGTACCGCGTTCCCGACAAAATTTCGCCCGTTCTGGTCCACGGCTGTTACTTGAACGTACCCGCTCAATACATAAGACCACTTCAAATCACCCATGTTGAAGTCATGGCAAGATGAGGGCGACGACGATGCTCACCTCTGCAGTTTTATGCCAATGAAGCTCGCTGCAACAAATTAACATTAGCCCTATTCCGATCGGTGGAGCATTAAAAATAGCAATCATACCGTATGGCTCCTACCTTGAGCCGCATATTGATACCTGCCATTGCTATCGGATGGGTCAGTATGAACTAAGAAACTCATCCCAGGTTATGCTCGACTCACCAGTCGCGATAGGCATCACGTTGACTATGTTCACAAATCTCAACGTTCAACTCGCCCATGCAACCAGCAACGGAAATGAACGCACCATTTTGTGTCCTAGCCCAACCACCCGTCAGGAGTCGTTGATGGCTGAGCGACATCGGCCACTTGGCGTTTGGACTGCGCAAAACGGGGTCATCAGCGTCAAAGTGCCAGTACAGCGAGTGAAACGAGCGTCTCGCTCACATCTCGCCATTGTCCGTCGTTGGCGGTGCCAACAAGTCGGCGTTTTGCAACTCGATGGGGATGTTCTGGGGACCAAGGATGGACCCACCGAGATTGCCTCGCTCGGGTTCTGGTATGATGTCGCTGTCGGCGGTCCAGAGAATATAGTTTGGGTCGTCGCTAGCGTAGGGCACTGTCGGGCTCGCAGATGGTGCGGCCGAGGTGGCACTTGCTGTCGTGCTTGAACCGGTCGCGGCACCGTCGGTGTTGGCATCCTGCCTGCCAAATAACACGGGAGAACATGCGGCGACGGCGGCAAACACGAGCGCAACGAGAGCAAGAGAGAATCCTTTGGTCATGTTAGTCGTTGGCAAGCAGATGAGCTGCGCGCCCGGATTCAAGTGCTGAAAAAGCTGTCGATGCCATTTATACTCGGAACCATCGCCAGATGGATCTGGTAAGGCCTGTGTCGGATATGGCCCAGCCCCTCATAACACCGCTTCCACGGAAACCCAGAAGGCGGAGTCCTGAGGAAGTTGGTTCTGACTAAAGCGAACAAAGCGGCATAATATTAACGCTCGCGTGGGTCTGAACAAAAGAGGTAGGCTCGTAGGAGGCCCATTAGGCAAATACGGTTGGAAGGGGTGTGCACCACTTCTATGGCGGCTTCAGATGCTCCTGGTGCGGGCTGGATTCGTCAGCAGGGAACTCTGCAGGAGCCATAGGTGGCATTCCCACTCCATTCTTCGGCAAGTTATTTATTCTGGGCTCCGGTGAATATAATATGCTCCTAGAGGCACACGTCGCTTCAGGTACGAAGCTGCAGCATATACGGCTTCCAGATGTCCGAAACTCAGCAACGGATTCCTGAAAATGCGTGACGAGTTGCGGGCTGCCAGGGATATCATCGGTTGCACGTCCGTATGGGCGCCAGTCCTTAATGAGTAAAAGATGGAGCTCGGGGTTTACTCGCCGCAAGATTGGGTTGCTGCCGAGAGAAGGGAGGAAGGAGCCAATGGCAAGAACGGGCGTTTTTGAGGCTCAGCAGCGCAGCATCAGCAATGCCGTGCACAGTACAGGTTCTGAATGTCCGCTTGTCAGTAAATGCCCAAAAATGACGGGTGAGCGGAGAACCACACACAAATGAGCGGTCATCATACCTACTATCAGATAAGAACGTCATCGATATCCATCCTCCCATGCCCGCATGACACTCACAGAAGAGCTACCGTTGCCATCGGTTACCTCAGAAGATGGCTTCTATGAGTCCGCTCCAGCGCCAACCAGAAGAGAGACGGCAAGTTCGCCTCGCGTTATGACGTGCTGAGCCACGTGGCATGCGATGACAAGATGCAGACATCGTGGGATTTGTCCCTGAGTAATTTTAACCAGGTCACGTGGCACCGTGAACACCGCACCGTGAGTCATTCCTTGCTAGTAATCAATTGGGGATGCGTTGCCCGCAAGGCAAGCGAAGAATGCAGACCAAATGGAGACTGCATATCAGGAGGAGGTCCAGCTACGGGCGCAACACTCCCTTCAAGAGCCGCTTGTGTCCTGGCGACGCGACCGCTTCTCACGGATCAGATGAGCTCTTCATATTCATAGCTCATTTGGCTACCCAGTACGTTCACGCTCACGCACATTAATTGACTCGTATGCATGCACCACCCCAGCTCGCTCAGGGGGCTGATGGGGATGTGTGCAGCCGCTGGCGTCTTCTGGTGGGTCTGTTTTCAAACTTTCGTGGTCGATCATGGGCAATTGGGTATGCTTCTTACAGGTGGCCCTGCAACTATCCCTCATTTGCGAGAATCCATCGCTGAAGTTTTTAAATCTCCGAAAGGTGTCCTCTGGTGCAACTGCCCATGTGAGGCGGTGTGTGCCTCGAGGAGCATATTATGTTCACCAGAACCAATATAAGTGGTTTCGACAGCTCTGAAAACTAAGCAGATCCCAACGCGCGGCTTGTCTGTTCGCCAACGGCCAACATGCCCAAGGGATTCTCCCTCGCTCTCGTCGCGCTCGCGTTCGCTGCCGCCGCCGCCTGTTCTCCCGTGTTGCTTGTCATACAAGGTGGCGATCCCGACAGCACTGCAGCCGGTTCAAGCACGACAACGAGTGCTACCGTGGCCGCACCCTCTCCAAGCCCGACGGTACCCTACGCTAGTGATGATCCAAACTATATACTCTGGACTGCCGACAACGCCCCCGCCGTGCCAGAGCCCGAGCGAAGCGGTCTCGGTGGGTCCATCCTCGGTCCCCACAACATTCCCATCGAGCAGCAAAACGCCGACTTGTTGGCACCACCAACGACGGACAATGGCGAGATGTGAGCGAGACGCTCGTTTCACTCGTTGTACTGGCACTTTGACGCTGATGACTCCGTTTCGCGCAGTCCAAACGCCAAGTGGCCGATGTCGCTCAGCCACCAGCGGCTCCTGACGGGCGGTTGGGCCCGGACACAAAACGGTGCGTTCATCTCCATTGTTGATTATATGAGCGGGTCGAATGTTGACATCTGCGAGTATAGTCGACGTGATGCCTATCGCGACTCGTGAGTCGAGTGTCATGACATAATCCTTGGTTCGTGTTGACCCGTCCGATAGAAATGGCAGGTGTCAATATGCGCCTCGAAGTGGGAGCCATACGGTAGGCTTAATTTTCCACTGATGGAAAGGGGACCAATACCGATTCATTGACAGCGAGCTCCACTGGCACAAGACTGCAGAAGTGAGCGTTGTTATTGCGCTCGCTTTGTCACGACGCAAACAAAAGTAATTTACAGTGGGCGTATGTTTTGAAGGGACACGTTCAAGTAACTGCCGTCGATCAGGACGGGCGAAATTTCGTCGGAGACGTGGTGTGTATTTCCGTACACTGGTGGGATCATTATCCTTTATGCTCATCCCATAGGGCCCCGGTGACTTGTGGTATTTCCCTCCTGGGATCCCTCATACCTTACAGGCTACCGACGATAGTGCGGATGGCACAGAATTCATGCTAGTTGGTTTGGGGCTGGTGGCAGATTGAACTTGTGCTGATCATCCACTCTAGGTCTTTGATGATGGTGAATTTAGTGACGAGGACACATTTTCGGTGGGTTAACACCGCACTGCCGAAGGCTTGCTTCCGGATCAGTATTGGTGTTCGCACTCTCACAGGTTACCGGTATGTTCCATTGTTCATAAATTGTTCCATTGAATGATCGTGTTTTAGATTGGCTGGCTCACATACCGAAAGAGGTTATTGCCAAGAATTTTCAGACGAGCATCTCCGCGTTTGACAAGATACCGTCCCGCGAACTCTTCATTTTTCCTGGTGGTATGGCTTCATGACCACCCGTGTGCCAAGAAAACCGACTCACTATGATTGTGCGTCCAGATCCTCCCACTACTTCGACGCCACCTTCAGATCCTCAGGGCACGGTACCTAATTCGTTTACATTCCCGCTGTCGCAAGTGCCGGCCACACCACTCAGTGGCGGAAGCGTGAAGATCGCAGATTCGACTACGTTCACTGTCTCAACGACGATTGCTGTTGCAGAGGTTGTCGTAGAGCCAGGCGCGATTAGGTGAGAATTCACATCCATGTTTATCATGGTTCAGCCTTCTGAGAGAAGGCTTGCAGAGAGCTCCACGTACGTATTCCTTCCATCAGATTGTCATCTGCTCACGCCGTTTGTCAGTGGCATCCTACTGAAGACGAATGGGACTTTTTCTTGTGAGCGAATGTCTGTTACATAAATCTGAGTCTTCACGAGTATCTGGTAGGGAGGGGACTGGTCGCATGACGTTATTCGCCACGCAGAGTAATGCGAGGACCTGGGATTTCCAGGTAAGCACCTCCCGTCTTAATCTCTGGCTGGCGTCCAGACTACTCTTCAGGCTGGCGATGTCGGTTATATCCCTACTGCTTACGGTAAGCCCGGTTTTGACATTCCAATTGTGCCTCCTACCAACGTTGAACAGGGCACTATGTCGAAAATGTTGGAACAACCCCGCTTAGATACCTCGAGATTTTCAGATCCGGCAAGTCCCCTCGTGTGATGCTTAGATGTGACTGTTCCTCTGACCATGTTTTTGTCGTCACAGCCGTCTACCAGGACGTCAGCTTGTCACAGGTGAGGTGTTTCGTAAAACGCAGTTGATCATCTTTTTGATGTGTCGATGTGTTCCAGTGGCTCGCTTTGACGCCACCTGCGATCGTACAGGCAAACCTTGGTTTGTCTGACGAGACGATGATGCTGTTGAGCAAGATGAAGGAGAAGCAGATTGTCGTCGGGCCTTCTGAGAGCTCCCGAAGGAAAATGCGTCATTGAACTATAGTTTCTTGCTTTGACATCACTGTAAAAACCGATCTATCACAGTCGTGTTGATATCACGAGCAGGTCTCGAGGTTTGTAAACGCATATACATCATGTGATGCTACGAACCCCCGTGTTTTTCCGCCTCTATGTTGGCATAAAGAGGATGGTGCAATCAGCAAGGGAGGATCCCGACAGTCAAATCCTTGTCCAGAATGCGGATGGTTTGTCCGACTTCGGAAAACCAACTGAAGCCCTTGTCGAACGTTCCAAAACCTCTCACGACTGGGTATCTGAGCTGCTGCGCACGTGAGGTGTAAGGGAGTGCCTGCACATGCAAATGCAGGTGCTGAACGCTGTTGAATGGGGGGACATGGAATCCCATCCTGAACCGGCGAGTGGGACTGAGTATGGTGGTGGACAAGGTACAAAAGTGCTCACCTACGCCGTTGGGCGGGCACCTGAAGATTGTCTAGAATATCGTTTCCTATACATTGCATGCGTCTAACTTGAATGTACACTGAGCAGGGGACACGAAAGGGATAAGATGTCATACCCATGTCAGCATCTCGAGCGGTTAGTTTCCTTACACTACCTGCCACAGAACGATGTCAGAGAACACGGCAGAGGCGGCTCGGAGACTCACTAATGTGTGTCTTGGGGATCAGCTGGATGTGATGAAGGCATGCTGGTGAACGGTCACGAAAGGCGAAAAACTCATCGCCCTGGAGGATGTTTGGGTCCATTCGACAAGGCCAGAGACGCTCTCACCTCCCACACGACATCAAACGCATCCCGATTGGTCGAGTGCGCCTTGCAAAAAATGCAGTGAGGGTCCGTGTCCGCAATACGCTGCGAGGTCTCCGAGGCCTGGATCAAGGCGGGTCGGTATCCCTTGGCGTTGCACGAGCTGTGGAGCAGAAGCCATGCAAACAAGGGCGCAGACATGACCAAGTCAGTGACTTGAAGTGCCCAAACAAGGCAGTCGTCCTTGTCGTCTACGCCAACGCTGCCGTCGCGCTCACCGCCAGCTCTTACATGTCCGCCTAGACCGGGCGTTCTGTCGGGCACACACCGTCCGTTGCTCTCTCAAACCTCGGCGCCGACCTCGTCCAGCTAGCGCGATGTCGACGTCTTCCCGGCACTCTTCCGACACTACCCAGCCGACCCTGTTTGGGGACGAGTCCGCCCCGGCCACCGACCTGGTTTTCGATGTTCTCCTTCCTACGGTTCCCGATCCCGCTGACGCTGGTGAGACGACCGGCTGTCCTCACATCACCGCGTTCCTTGCGGACCCGCGTGCACGAGACGGCGCGCTGAACAAGTACAAGAGCGTCGTGGCCTGGCATGCACGTCGAACACAGGACACGGCTTCCCCCGCCAAACGGCGAAAGGTGTGTCTCCACCACATGGCGCACGGCACGGGTGTGCTGTTGACGCGTCAGCGACGCAGGTTGCTGCGCCCACCTGTGATACCTGCGACATTGCTCTGTCACGTCCGTTCGTGTGTCTCTCTTGTTCCTACGCTGGCTGCTGGAAGCGGGGACATGCCACCAGTCACCTCCACGATACAGGTCACCCTTTTTGTACGTGGTCTGCATCTTCCATTCTCGATCCCTCGCAGTTCTTGACATGCCCTCTCCGCCCCCCATCATTGTCGATCCACTGAATCCAGGTGTGGACACCCGATCTGGTTCGGTCTTTTGCGCAGAATGCAATGATCTCATTTACGATACCACCATTGACGGAGTGTATCTATCGACCGTCATTTCTGTCGAGGAACACATGACCCGATTTCAAGGTATGCCCGCATCGGACGCGTCTCTCGGATCTGTCATTTCACCATAATGTCGGCCCATCAGTGGCTAAAAGGGCAAGAGAACCTTATCAACCTTGGACGCCGAGTGAGAGCGAATCCGCGGCGCTCAAAGAGGCAACTCTCCTTCCCTGCCAAGGTCGTCGTGGTCTCCTGAACCTTGGACAAACGTGTTTCCTGAACGTAATCCTCCAATGTTTTATCCACAATCCCTTGCTGCGAAACTATTTCCTCAGCGATCGGCACAACACCAGGCTGTGTAAGCACACGGACTGTACTTGCTGTGAGATGGACAGTCTATTTTCGGAAGTAAGTCGTCCTTGCCCATTGCGAGGCCTGCCGTCTCTCTTGTTGCTTTGTTTATTCTCTCACCCGGTGCCTAGGTATACTCTTCGACCCAGACCCCCTTTGGGCCCACGTCGTTCCTCACCACGATGTGGAAGGTCTCGGCGGAAATGTCCGGTTACTCCCAACAGGACGCCCACGAGTTTTTCATCACCGCTCTTAATCAAATTCACGGGACCTGTCGTGGATCGACCAACATTTCGTGCAACTGCATCATCCACCAGACATTTGCGGGGCAGCTGCAGAGCGACGTGAGGTGCGAACGATGTGGCAACACGACGAGCACGGTAGATCCAATGCTGGACATCAGTCTGGAGCTCAGAGGAAAGGGTGGCGAGGTCGCCGGAGGGGAGAACACGCTTGCGGGGTGTTTGAGGAGGTGGGTCGCTGGATGCGTGTGCTCTTGTTCGCTTCGACGACGTGTTGATCGGCTCTTGGTTGTTTTGCAAAAAAAGGTTTACCAAGCCCGAGAAGCTCGGCGCGAAAGAGTATAGCTGTAGCAAATGTACGCGGGCGCACGAAGCGGTCAAGCGACTGAGCATCCTCAAGTTGCCGCCCGTGCTCAGCTTTCAGTTCAAGGTGCGCGCGTTCGTCCGCGGTTGGCATACTCGACTGATTCTCGTCCTCGCCGTGACACGCGGCGCACAGCGCTTCGAGCACAAGACGAATTCGAAAGCGATCCCACAAAAGATTGACACGCCCGTCCGGTTTCCGGCATCGCTCAACATGGCTCCTTTTACGACGCTCGTTATGAACCAGTCGGGAAAAGATGGCGGGGACGGATCGACGTGCGTGCGGTCTTGTTACGGTAGATGACCCGTCCGCTGACGCGCGCGTCGGAATGTGTGTATAGGTACCCGGGCCCGGACGCCATGTACGAGTACGACCTGTTTGCGGTCATCAACCACGAAGGTCAGATGGACAACGGTCACTATACCAATTTTGCGCGGTTCCGGGACGAGGTGGGTGCTTCCGCTTGTCATGTACCGACGGTGCGGCTGATGCGCATGGGTGCAACGCAGTGGTATCGCTTCGATGACGACAAGTGCGTTTGGTGATTTCGCTCTTTTGCAAAACTGACGCATCTTCCATCTGTCCTGCTCAGGGTGACGCTCTCCAACCTGGGCGCGTGCCTGGGCTCGAACGCGTACATGTGTTTCTACATCAAGCGTCGCCTCGACTACAAGCCGTTCATGAAGCCGACGTATCGCGTGACGCGGGACAATGACATTGTCCGCGAGCAAGAGCAGGAAAAGCAGAGAGAAATGGCGCGGATGAAGGAGGTCGATGATGCGCTCATGGCGACGATCTGAGGATCGCATGCGGGTGTCTTTGTACGTGGGTGGAGTAGGGCTTAGGGGAACACACAGGAAGCGAACAAGGAGTCACGTTTTCTAATAAGTTGGTCTCTGCTGTGTCGTAGCCCGAGTCCCTGTGTTGTATATATATGTATCTGCATGTACGACAACGATGGGGAAAGGAGGGGGAGGGGGAGAGTGAGTTAACAATGTAACGAAAAGACGGAACGAAAAAAGAGAATGCTTTATGCGACTATGCTCCGAACAAGGGCATGACGCATTTGGATTGTCAACGGACGTCATCGTGGGAGGACGGAGAAGGACGTGGGATGTGTGGGCATGAGGACAATGGGATTCAAGGGATAATATCGTAAAGTTCGCCGTCCCGTATTCGGATTTCTACGACTTCAACCTCGTAGTCTGTCATGGAAGACGTGGTGGAGGACCAAGAGTTGGAGATGAAGCCCCTGGAGCCAGGAGGTGAGGTGGATGCGACGTCTGTTTGGGAGTGGAAAAAGAAAAAGAAGCGATCAAACGTTTGGATTCGAATCAGCCAATCAAGACAAGAGAGAAAATGAGCTGACATCGATCTTTGATGTAGGGAGGAACGAAGAGATCCTGTTTTGCGAAAAAGGCCGTAATGAGTGGTGAGCGCCTATGCCTGACTAAAGGGGATGGGGATGGGTCCCCGAAGACGAGGGACAGACCTGGTTCCACACGAATCCCTGGCTCTTTTGGATGGTCAGGATGGGACGGAGCGTGTGGGTCGGGCGACGGTCGCGCTTGCGGTGGTGGCGCCTCTTGGTCGCTTCTGGCTCTGGATCGACCGCACGCTGTTTTCCTTTGATGTCCTTTATGGGCGGGGTTGCATTCTTCTCGTTGTTGGAAGCGGAAGAAGCGGTGTGCGTGTGGCGATCGGCCGCATCGATCTCCATGTTCTGGACATGGGTGTCCTCCTGTGAGTCGGACTGGGCTGTGGGTTGGGTGGTGTGGTCGACGGGGAGGTCATGGGGGGCGTGGTAGTGCTCCCCGTCCTCGGAGCACGAGTCGTCCTCGGACTGGCTGTCGGAGTAGTCCTCCTCCTCTTCCTCCTCGTCCTCGTCCTCGTACGGGATCTGCTCGTAGCAGGCCCAGGTGGGCGGCGACGCAGCACGGCCGATGGTGCGGCGCCGAAAGTAGGACGAGTAGGGCGGGTTTGGGGTCGATATGGCGGTGGGGCTGCTCATCGCGGCGTGGGTCAACGTCGAGTCGCAGTCGGACTCGGGTCACGGGCCTCGCGCTGTGATTAGTGTGAAGAGTCACTGCTATTTCCTTTTCGGGTCTTGTCTCCATGGCCAACTCAAAGTACGCCCACGTCCGCGATTTTGAGCTCCCGGACCCGCTCCTCCCCGGCTGCTTCCTGCTCTGCCGCCTCGACGGACATGCGTTCCACCGGTGGGTCTGCACGGAACAAGACCCGCAACGCCTCACCCCCTCACACAGCTTTTCCGAGGCGCACGGGTTTGCGAAACCCAACGACGAGCGCGCGCTCCGACTCATGGACCACGCCGCCACGCAGCTCATGTCCGAGTTCAAAGACGTCGTCCTCGGCTTTGGCGAGTCCGACGAGTTCAGGCAAGCACACCGCTCGCGCGATCCTCACCGATCGCTTCACGCCGCCCTAGCTTTCTCTTCCGAAAGTCGACCGATCTGTACAACCGTCGCCACGCAAAGATACTGTCCACCATGACATCCTATTTCACGTCGTGCTACGTGTTTCACTGGCCCCAGTTCTTTCCCGACACCCCGCTGCGCTACCCGATTTCCTTTGATGGCCGGATCGTCTTGTATCCCAGCGAGCGCGTGATCCGCGACTACTTTGCATGGCGGCAGGCTGACAGTACGTTCTCTCCGCCCCTCGTCGGTACTGGTACTCAGCCGAGCTGCGCGTCAGCCTCACAGCTCACGTCAACAATCTCTACAACACCGCGTTCTGGGCGCTCGTCCAGCAAGGCGGTCAGACGACCACGGAGGCACATGCCACCCTGAGTGTGAGCACTTTCGTGCGCGCGTTTGGTGATCGCGTCCGGTTGACTGGGTTTGGTTTTCAGGGCACCGTCTCGTCGCAAAAGCACGAGATGATGTTCCAGCGGTTCAAGATCAATTACAACGACATTCCCGCCCGGTTCCGAAAAGGTAGCGTAGTGGTTCGTGAGGTGAGATCCTGTTCGATTGCTGGCATCCATTGACGCGTGTCGTGTGCCAGGCGAGTGAACCTCAGGAACCACGGGACATAAGCGATGGTTTCGAGCAACACCAGCCACCAGATACGGAGACATCGCGAACTGGGCCAAAAGGACGCAAACGCGATAAGAGGAAGACGACGATCAAAGTGTTGCACTGCGATATCATCGGCGACGAGTTTTGGAACGCACGACCGCACTTGCTTGACGATTAGCGTCTCTTTCCTTTTTCAATCACTCAATGTAACAAGCTCTGCCGTGAGCGTGTAGGAACGGAAGATGTAGTGTTTGGGAAAATCGAGCCTTTTGACCTGCTCGGGTCCCTGTTGTCTCGGATGTATGTGTGGCTCGTTCCTATACTTCATTCCCGTCGGATACCATGTTTTATGTGTGCACGGAACGGTTCATCTCGTCATTGCATAGATGATGGTTCGGGATCGTTGTCGAAATAGAGATGGGTATCACAAGTACCCGACGGTGAAAATACGTTGGAGAGGCCCAACCTGGAGCAAGCCCCAGCGGGAAGCAAGGCCGACACCAAGCGGTGCGGTGATAGTTAAAGGACAAAACTGCCTACAGAACACGGGAACGACTACCTACGAGGCCTCCAGGACTCCTGGCGCTGCTTCAGGGGATTCCGCTGGCACGGAGACCCAGGCCAAGGTCCCACTGCCACTATGTTCATTCGCTCCCGAGCAGGATCAAACATGAAATTCACCAGGACAGCGTCGATACACAACCGAAAGAACGAGTACTGTTTTTATTCCTTCCGGAACGTCAATCTGAGGCTCCGCATTCAAGTGCCGCCTAAACTGAGTTGTTGGCCCACTCCGATGAACGCAGTCCAGACGCAATAGGACTTTAGACAGACGGATTCAGTCCCGTGCAGACAATGGGCTGGACTGCGATGGGTGTCGTGGCCATCTATGTGGCAAGGATGAGAACATCCGGAGCCATCGGGGGCCCTTGAAGGAAAGTTCGCTTGGGCGGTGGGTGGTGAACGCCACCGTCGGACTTTCACGCTGAGCTCGCTGCAGTAAGTACACACCACAGAAAAACAGAGGCGTTACAATCCCATAGACACCATTATAAGGCTTTACAGTCAATCCATTATTTCAAAGGAAAGGATTGGAAGGGATTATAACGCTTTTGTTTTTTCTGTGATGCAGCACCCGTCGTTTCGCGCTTGCAAGTTCCTGTCCTACCAGCAGCATAAGCCAGCGACGACACTTTGAGGTTACAAGACGCCAATGGTGGCCTGAAACAGAATTCGGACCAATCTTCCGGCAGGCCCCATGGCGGCTAGATGCTGTAGGCAATGAATATATGTCGAGGCACACAGCGGGCAGTCCGCTCGAGCCGGCTCTGTCTTTGTCGATCAAGTGTCCTTCGGGGTGCGGTTTTCGATGAAAGCATCCTCCCTTGATGCAATCTCAACTTGAATGCCCCACAAAAGGTGCGTGTGTGCGCATCCGTTCTTGTCGTTTGGGACCCATCATGCACATCAACCAGCAACTTCACCCGGAACGAAGGCGCCCGTCGCTTGGCCCGGGCTATACAATCCAACCGGCTTTATCCCTGGCCAGGATGTCCTATGAGGTTGACCAAAGATAGGACTGAAATACTCCTCTGCTTTCGTAACCTCTTCGCAGACGAGTCGAGGACTCAAATTCCCACACAACCTATCCCATGCGACCGATCGCTTGGCTCGTCTTGCTTTCCGGCGTTGTCGCCGCGGGTGTTCAACAACCCCTCTCTGTGCCATCGTCCGCGAAAGGCGAGCCCACGGATGTCGATGAGTACCAGCTCAAGTGGCCCATCCAGCGTGTCGCCATTATCGGCGCTGGATCAAGGTAACGAGCTACCGCTGCGTCCAGAACATCCCTCACGGATCCTTGCAGCGGTCTGATAGCATATCGCGAACTGACGCAAGTCGGACTGGATGTTCGCATCTTTGAGCGGGACAGCGTGCCGGGGGGGAACTGGTACTACACGGAAGAGATCCCGCTCAATGCGCCGGTGCCGAACGTACCAACCCCCATTGCAGATTATGTACCGTCCCTTCCACCCAAGGGCGTCGACCTTCCGTACTCGGAGACGCTCGAGGACGACGGCGAGATATGGCGGGACCACCGGGCGCCAAAGCCAATCTGGGCGTCACTGACCTCGGACTCGCCTTCGGTGCGCGAGGTTGCGTTTTCGCCGATTTCGGACTGGCGTATACACGTTCCATATCCTCACTTTGATGGCTTTACGTAGCCTGTGCAACAGGTGTGTCCAACATGTCGGGCATTGTGCTTCCGGGTGGGGATTCATCATCATTGTCTTGCCCTAGTTTCCACAGTGGCCGTGGTAACCAGGTACACCATGGGGTATGTTCCTCCTGCCCCGCGTACCAGCGACCCGATTTACGCCAGACACTAGAACTTTCGCAAGATCAGCTTCGCAACTACATCCAATCTTATGCCTCCTATCTCAACGTGAACAGCAACAACAACAACCCTGCGACTGCATATCGCACCCGCGTAGAGCGTGTCGAAAAGCGGATCAACCGAGCGGGCGAAGAGCGAGGCTGGCGACTCTGGCTTAGGTCACTCGAGCCAACTGGGCGCCATACGTACAACATAACTTGGTGGACCGAGGTACGTATCTCTGTCCTAGCACATACCCGGGTCGAGACACACGCATCTGATGTGTGGTACTGCGCACGTAGGAGTTCGATGCCGTCGTGGTGGCTGTTGGCGAACTCAGCGCACCTTCCGTGCCACCAATCCCTGGTTTGGAAGAGTGGGTACGAAGGTTCCCAGATCTTGTTCGCCATTCGAGACAGTACCAGTGGCCAGAGGCCTATGCAGGTCAGACGGTTCTCATCATCGGTGCAGCCGTGGGTTGCTGAGTTGTCACATGGTTGCCATCACCCGTTGACAAGAAGTTCAGATGAGTAGGTCTGAGATATCTAGGGACCTGAATCGCCACGCGAGACAGATATACCAGTCTTTCCGGGTGAGATGTGCATCACTGTTAGCATCCTAAAGAGATCTAACTCCTTCCTGATGCTAAGCCCGACACTAGTATGTACCGAGTTGGCAATACCTTCTCAGAATCATTGACGCAGCCAAAGTCCGTAGGCCCCACTTTAGAACAGAGAATTTCCTGCGCCGGATCCCAAGGAACACGACTCTAGTTGGGGAAATCAATCGGTTCCTTCCCATATCCGAAGGGGCTCCTATTCGAACTGGTCTTGTTGAACTTAAGAACGGTACTGTACGCGTCCTCTTACTGATGCCGGGTTCCAGTGATCGTCAACATATTCTAGGTCCTATCTGGGATCGATCGCGTGATTCTTGCCACCGGTTTCCGGTATTCGTATCCCTTCTTGCCGCAGTACTATGACAGCGCGACGTACCTTCCTCACAAAGGCTCCGCCGAGGTGGTATCTCCTTTCCTTCCCGTGGATGGTACGCACGTCCGAGATTTGTATCTGGATGTGTTTTATATCCGGGATCCCACGCTCGCATTCCTTGGAGGTCGGTAGACTCGGGCTGCCTCGCTGTCTGAACTTTTGCTGACCCAAGGCTGCAGCGACGGTGGGGGTAGAACCGTTCCTTTTTTCCGAATACCACACGCTCGCGCTGGCCAAAGTTTGGACGAGCACGGCCAAGCTCCCGTCGGTTGATGGGATGCACGCCTTGCCCGAAAAGACCATCCAAGGGCGTGGGGGGTACGGGAGGCACGCCATGTTTTTGAGTCCGGAACAGTTTCCGGGCAAGTCGTCCGGATTTGGTCTGGTCGTTTCTGACCGCGCCGTTACGGTAGGCGTCATTCGGCATTTGATCGGCTGGCTGAACCAGGCGGCGGTCAAGTATGGTGGCAGGCAGGTGCGTGGTGCAACCGAATTCTCGTACCTGGCCCCGCGGAGACTGATCCTCGCGACGCGCAGGTCGACGGGATAGGCCAATAGTGCGTTGTTTGGCTCGCGCTGGGTGCTGGGCATGACTAAAGTGTTGACCCGCGATGTTGTAGCCAAGAAATCAATCATTATTGACGAATTGCTCGATTTGGAGGGCGACTCAAGGAGACGTTGGCGGGGGAAGACGGGGCGGTGGTAGCGTCTCTGGGGCTTGCGTTGATAGGCGGCGCGGGCGAGGAGAGCGAGTATGACCTAATCCACAACGACGGCAATTGGTGAGGGGCCGAGGGGCGGGGAGTATATTGACCTGCTGCAAAGCGCATTGGGATCATTTGAATGCCTTTCGAAACACGATGATCAGATATATAGTTGACGCTTCGGAGACGATACATCTTGAGAATTTATTGGGCGAAAACGTGCGAGCTACAGCTTGCTGCCTATGCCTCAATATCAGACAAGAGATTAAACAATAACTGAAGTAAACCATTCTCATGTTATTTGTTTGGTCTTCATTCCCTTCGAGATATCGACCTGAGGCACACCGCTTTCAAGTACTCTATCCCCATCGTTTCGTTGTCCAAACTTGCTGATGTTCTCCAGGGTCTCATATAGCCCTTCCGCCTTGACGAGAAAATCGAATGCGTTCTGAATGTAACAAGATATCTTCCCGGGGCTGGGTGCGGCCTCGAAGACGAATTTGATCTGCTCAGCAGTGTTCTTTTGTACAAGTGGCCCGGACCGCCGGATCAACCTGTAGGGGAATCAGAAGAGGCACCAGCCAGACCTCACCAGACGGGAAGAGAAGTGGTTTCATCGTGACAAAGGGCTATACGCGCGTTGATTCGGATGACCTCCGTCGTTTGTCACACTCGAAACTGGACATGCCGAATACGAATGCGTTTGTGCGAGAGCTCTCCTGCAGTTGGATTGGCGCAAAGAGCGGCCGTTCAAAACACTCATCCAAGTATCAAAGGACATTACCAGCCCGCAGGGCAGAAGAAGCCACCGAGGGCGAGTTTGTAGACTCATTATGACATAGATCGATGCGCGGTATTAGGAAAGATGTAAGGTGGACGACCGACAGCTAAAGAACGTACTGGTCTGGCCTAGAGAGTGAAGGACGTCATGAACACAGTGACTTTGTGTGCTCTGGTTGGGTAGGATGAGTCTGGATGACGCGGAGATGAAGGACTGGGGTGATTTTTAGTCCACGTGGGACATCCTCTTCTTTCTTTTTCCCAACTTTTTGCATGCTGTTGCATTTTCCTATCTTTTCGATCTTCCTCGTCGTCCAGTCAACAAAAATGAGGCCCCACCATGGTCGAGGACCCTTGATCAGCAGGACATACAAACCGCCGTCAGCTCGAAGCCGCGCCGCACTCTGCGCCTTCTGCATGGCGAACGGCTTCTGGTAGACTCGGTTGAGGCGCAAAAGTACAAAATAGTGTTTCCGTCATTCAATACCGACTTTAATGTCATTCCGGCCTCGCTGAGCCAGGTGTCGTGTTGTGGTTCGTGCAGAGAGATCGGGCCACACAGCCAAGTCATGTCCTGTCGACACTGGAAAATGGACCGACCTCGCCCAGACGTTCAGGGAAGTGGCCAAACCGAACTGTGGGGCACAATAGAACAAATTAGTAAATGCTGAAGCGGTTGGCAAAGTAAAATGATGCACACACATCATATTACCTGAGACACCCAGGGAGCGTCGTGTGCCGTTGAATTTCAGCATAAACAAAAGGTAACAAAGCCTCCGGCGAGCAAGCCCCTGCGGACGTAGTCAGCAGCAGGTCAACGTACCGAAGCGAATGGCCACACCAGGGTCATTGAGTGGGTGCGTGCCGTGGTATTAAACGAGCGTAAATATGCACGCGGGTGTGCGTGGGTGTGCGTCAGTGGGCGGGTGTATAGTGTGGGTGTGCAGTGTGCATGCGCCAGTGTGTAGTGTGCGTAGGTGTGTGTGTGTGTGTGGTGTAATTGGGTCAGCGCGACGGGTCAACCTGTCGCAGATGTACGTACGGAGAGAATATGTATCGGGTGGTGATGTCAGATGGGGTGAGTAGTGGCAGACTTACCGTTTCTACTCCCTCTCAAGAGTGAACGGATGGCAAAAAGGCCAGGTGTATGCACACGAGCAAGTAGAATGCAAAGATGAATATTATCTGGGATGGTTCCTGCTCAAGGTAGTGATGCAGAATTTTAGGTCTAGTCCGACCTCGGTCAGCGTGCCAAGGGAACCCTAGCGTTCGCTTTTCCCACTACATTCCATTCCTTACATCTTCGAATCCTAGACGACCGTTGTTAAGTAATGCAAGACAAGAAGAGTATGACACACGCGGACGTACGGCGACAATGGCAATAAATATTTGAGGGCGATGAGATAATACGACGACTTACTGCGGAAGCGGGCAAGCCC
Organism: Boletellus ananas; assembly: GCA_038089895.1. Lineage (NCBI taxonomy): Eukaryota > Fungi > Basidiomycota > Agaricomycetes > Boletales > Boletaceae > Boletellus > Boletellus ananas. The sequence continues at coordinate 15,304 of JBBPLS010000167.1, read as the reverse complement.
AAACATGATCAGAAATGTGCGGATATAACATAACCGTAACGTGCTCTCCTGTTTATCTCACAAGACGCCGACTCGAGCCGTATCACCTTCGAATACCCCGGGCCTCTCCCCAACTGGACTTATTGAGGTCGTCCCAGATTTCGCCTAGCCCTTTCGTATCAAAACTGGTATGCTTCGTACAGGTAATCTCCACTGCCAGACCCAGTCTGTAGGCGGATTGGAAGTAGCTTCAACGAGATGCTGAGCAAAGAACGACGATGTGTCAAGGCGAGTTAAGATTTCCTTCGGATATCGGTCGACTCGGAGGGAACTGGATGCACCACATCTCGTTAGAACATGGTAAAACCGTTGATCAGCTGACCTTGGAACTGGAACTTGTTGACCAATCCCCCTTTATCTACGTGCCATGAGGGACCCAGTCCCGAGAGTCAATTAGATTTCATCTGTCGCGCCAAAGTTAACTCAGAGGTTCTGGTATCAATACCCCGCAGCGAACTAGTCAGCAACCTGTTTGCATCCACACCCGTGACCCAACCTGTCGGTGCCGGGCTAATAACACTTTACTACACCTGGTCTGGTGAACCCTGTCAATGAGTTGTGGCAGGGTGCGTGCTGGTGATGACTATCAAGATGGCTATATGAATGTGTGCTAACTAGCTAACCTTGCAAGTCAAAAGGTTCGCCGTCGACTCGGAGATGGCTGCATGGAATATTGAACAGAGCACAGTGCACGTGACACGTGGCGCATCAGTGCCCTAGTAAGCGGTTGCACTTACTGTTTCCAAGGCCTACCTCAGTGTCACAATATTTCCTTGTACCACATCGCTGTGCCCTCGCGGCAAGTTGCGACCAACTCAGGTATGAATACATGTCATATTCTTCTGGCATCTTGAAGCCTCATCGATCAGCCCGACTCTGATTCAACCGTCTCCCGCAGTCCCAACACGATTCAGAAGCTTCACGTGCATGTTGGCGGGGCTGCGGGGACTTGCACTGGGTTGTATTCGGTTCGGTACTCACCCTTCCTCGCTGTGGCTTGACGCCTGCTGATACATACTGCGACAGAATAGCCTGTGACCCTGTCGCGGGCGGTTGGTGGCCAGTGACCACCCAAGGACGCAGGCCGACGGTGCTCTCGTGATACATGTATTCAAGTTGTATGCACCATCTCCGCTCGGGCCCCCTCCTGCTTCACCTCTCTTGGCGTAGGCGTTTTACGTTCACCCCATCAGACGTGTGATTTATCTGTGCCATGCCTGGCCGAACCTCAGGCGGCCCCGAGGTCGGTAAGATTTCAAGATCTGCTGACTGAACAAGCCAAGGTACATGCAAGTAATCTCCGTGCGAGACTTTTCACGAGATTTGGTACCTTGTCACTGCCGAATTGGAGGTGCAGTCAATCTCAGATCCCTTTCAACGATAATTCTGCGACACTCATTTGTCGCCCTTCCCATATTGGACCTATTGGTTAATACTAATAGGGGAGGGAGGTCTGCAGAGGCAGCAAATAGGCACTTGCTGAATGGTGTTGCCATCACCTAGATGGATCTGGAATGCCATCCCGACGCGTTTATCGACGAGACTGGTGCGCTATGGGGAGGCCGCCACATCGAGGAGAGAGCTGCCGAGGAACTCCACCGCTGAATGTAACACGAGCCGAAACGGAATGAAAATGACAGGGAAACACACTGAACATACGGATTGGCGGACGGCGCGTTTCGGGTCATGATAAGCGCGTGTGGGGAGGATGTAAATTACCGTGTATGATTCAAATGCAAGGCCCGTCATCTACTAACGATAGGGCATTGCACAATGTGGTTTGTATACTGGACAGCAGCCAGACCGCGATAGGAGGTAACCCGGAACCGCCAACCAATTGACCTCAAGTTGCTACTCGATCCACTGCCATCCAGTGGCCCTCCTCAACGCGTGCCATGCCTATCGAGGTGTTCGGACGACATAGACATTATCCCAGCACTTTACAAGGGTAGTTCAGAGACTCACAACGTGCGCACGAAGCTACGGCAGGCGAGATAGCGAGATTGCGGCTTTGTAGTCCCAGGGATGCTTTTGTGTATAGACAACGCTCGATTGCATAACACTGCAAATCCATACGCAAGTGCTCGTCCGTCTGCTGAATGTTATATCTCTTTTCCTGCAAACTAACGCATATTGGCTTGTACAAAGATTTGGTCGTATTAGCGCACTCTCTGGATCGGCTTCTGTGCAGTTTTTAAGCCAACGCCCACTCACTGGTAGCAGGTGACCGGTGACCGACGATCCGCAAAGCAGTTCGATGATTCCATTCATAATACAGTTTGTTCAAAAAACGAGCACTTATATTCACGCTCCTACATGTCGTGCGCATCGGCAGAATTGACTCGGGGTGACAAGCCAAGAGGTCTTGTCTTGCTTCGTTCTGCATACCGGGACAATCGGTACCTCCGCATTGAGGCACCTTGTGCTGGCAGTGAATAGCCTTTGGGCACGAGTGTGGCAACCGAAGAACGCGGGTGGTACCGCTGGTAAGACAGCCACATCCGGGGTAGCCAGTATAACCAGATCTCGTTTCAGCGAAGAGCGTTTCTCGGCAAGAAATCGTATACAGGGTGAAACACCATTCGGGTCATAAGTAGACATGGAGCATCGCATAGGTTCAGTCTCAAGTGACGAAGAAAAGTGGAACAAACCGCGCGCATATTCCGTTTATCACCTCTCACCAACATTACCCAGAGCCCAGAACACGCGAATCATACCTGTTTGGTACCCCAGGGATGGAAGTGCGGCAGACGAGCTTCGACATTGTACAATTTTAGCAACGCCTCACAGTTATCACAAGGCGCGACCGCGGGATTCCATTTCCACAACTCCTTCCCGCTGTATTCCTTGTGTTTGCTGGTCGCGGGAACGAAAAGTGCTATTCCGTTGCTGTTCCCCTTGAGATTCGAATCCCTGCGTGCAGGCTTTCGTGAGTCAAATATAGGGGTACTGCGCGAACTGACTTGCCCTAAAATGTAAAGGAATGGGTACGATTCACCACAGTTTCCAAAGTTGGTGCCTGCCCTTCCGTCCCTAGGGTTTTCCAGCAACGGAGACTGTCCATAGAGCTTCCACGTTGAGTCCTTTAGAATGCTCGTGAGATAGCTGTGGCGTCTCTGCCCCACGCGTTCATCCCAGGCCGGTATGAATCCGCTGGCGCTGGCGCCAAGGAAGGAATATAACTTGTTATCACCGTTTTTGTGCGCCCAGGTGATCTGAGCGACGGCTGGTACAAACTTGCCGGTTGCCAACGTCTTGCACCATTTCGCATAGACAGCGACGAGCGGGAGGAAGTAGTTCTTATCCGTCGGTGCAGTGCCGGTAGTTGGAGCCGGACCCAGGAGAGAGAGGAAAATGCCGAGGAGGTCGAAAAGGATAAAATATTCTTCTGAAACGCTATTGACGTCCCATCCGAGTTTTGTGACGGGAGCGAGATTACCGCCCGAGCGGAGGATTTGTTGTGGTGGTGGAGGATTCTCGTAATGGGTGCCACCCTTTTCTTTCTGCGACGGAGCTCTAGGCGAATGCCAGAGATCAGGCGTAGCCATCGCCGACAACAATCGAGCGCTTACTTCCTCAGTTCATAGATATTATCACGCAACAGCCCCAAATGGGTTCGGTTGGTCGTCGGGACCCCGTAGTCATCCGGCTTAGCCACGACTTTGTTAAGGAATTCAAAAATCTGTACAGAAACCAATGCATCAAGTCGCTGGCAAAATAGATTGGAGATGGGGTACTTTGGTCGAGTCCCAACCATAAGCCTCCTTGAATTTTAACTGACCCTTGAATGCAGGAATAGGATCAAATTCGTCTGGCATATTGCGGCAGCGACTTGATCAAATGGATCGTGAGGGTGAGACTCTCATGGAATCCGTCGAGGGGAGACTTTATACGCAGAGACTTGCGGATCGGAGGTGGAAACCGGTTATTTCCTACAGTTCAAAACGAGGGATTCATCGTACGGGATCAATTCTGGATTCCCATATGACTAGAACGTGTGAAAGATATGACGGGGCCAACAAATATCTGTCGCCCTGTTTCAGCCTATGACAGGTCAGCTGAGCAGACACTTGTTCGTGTACCCACGATAGACGGAGATGAAGGAAGAAGGCACCTCATGGCCGCTGATCACACTAGAGTGACTCCGCGCATAGAAATTATAGAGTATGCCAGGAATGCACATGTGTACCACGATCGGATTCAGCCTGCCCAAAGAGGATCGAAACACTTTGTGCAGTGAGGTGCTCACCGATGGACTCAGAGATGGTATGAGGTGAATGAGTACTGCTGTGCCTGTGAAAGGGTCTCGGCTTGTCGAAACTGCGCCGTGAGACGGGATTCATGACTCGTGAGAACGAACAGACACAATCTAGACTCCAGTTGAACGTGTTTGGTTCCCACTGCGGATCATGACTCATCCAAACTAGTAGATGCCCAGTATTCTCGCCCTGCTGGTCGAGCGGTATCTGACAGACCAATCCCATAGGTGTTGGGAACGAGGGGGTGCATGGTAGATATGAGCTGGATGCTGCCGGCCGGGAGCACCAACTTACCAAGACCAGGAACTGGACCAAGTGACCAAAGAGGCGTTGCGCCCGCGTACGACTCCGAATTTACGTGCGTGGTCGGTCACCTGGTGTGGGAACAACAGTCCCAGATCGTAGGTCAACCGGTCACGATCCTCTTGGTGCGTATAAATGGGAGGGTGACACGGCGTGCCAGATAATCCAGCCCGCGTTTCAACTGCATACAGTTCGTCCATCGCTCTCGTTGACCATTATGCAAGGGCGGTATTGACACCCACGTCGACTAGGTCTTCCAATATGTCATCATCCTCTGTTCCGATTGAAGCGGCCGCTCTCAGCGCTTCCACCGCTCCTACGGGCTGGATCGGTGATTCCAGCTACCTGTACAAAGAGCAGTACTGGGATGGCGACTCCGGGGAAGTCAAGGACATTCTAGACAAGTATTACGGCCTCAAGAACGCGACGCCCGTCTGGACTCGCCGCCCCCAGTACGGCGGTGTTCTGTTCATCTTCGAGGCTGAACGCGCTAGCACCCCTGGACAGAAGACCTATTATGTTTGGAATGGGTTGGAGCATTCGGTTAACCTCATTACTGCGCACGGGCTGGACGAGATCCGGGCAACAATCAACAAGCTTGGAGGGAAGCAAGGATACTTGAGGGATTTGAAGTTGACACCCCTCATCCCGACAAACTGAAGCAGTGAAAGACACGAGATACATACGATAACACTCATTGGGATTATGTATCACCATTCCTGCGATTGTGTTTCCGGTGCTTACTCGGTTCGGGAGCGAGCAAGAGAGATTTTCACCCCCATCGTTTGGTGTGATGTGTGGCCATCCTATCCCAGCCTCCCTCTGTGTGGTGTTGCATCGGATATCCATGAGCAAGTCTATGCAGAAAAGTTTCTGAAATGATATCAGACGTAAACAAGGAGATGGGAAGGCCGGATGAGTCATGGTTTGGGACGTGAGTACCAATACAGATCTAGGAGTTGGATGGGATCGATCGCTGAACAACTTGTAGTTGGTAGGCTACCGGTGGACGAGTGCTGTTGTACATCCTATAATTTGTCGCCAGTATCTCGTGCTGCTTTTTGTGAACTAGGCTTAGACATCGTCATCTCCGAGACGCTTTCGCGCAGAAGACCGTGCCCCGGAAATGAATCAAGTCGCCCAAACGCTCCGGTACCGTTCGCACAAGATCTAGACAGTATCCTCAGAGTCTGAGCGTCTGTGAGTCCATCCTGATAGTCATTACAGGGTGATTGTGGGCAGCACACTTCCAAGGATATAGTATCAAAGGAAGGCGGGTAGCACAATGGTGAATTCAGGCAAGTGCAAGTGGAACAAGCAGCACAGCTCACATGAGGGGAAATAAGATGTGAGGGGAGATTGTTTGAAGAGGCGATGTACTTTCGGACTGAAAAGCTGGGTGGGGGAACCGGACGCAATTGTGGGAGGAATGCATTGCACAATGTGCTTGGCTGGACTCGTTGAACCCTTGGATGATGTTGATTTGTTGTGCAAGGGAGTCTTGCAAATGCACCGCCGGCGCTTCGTGAGCCATTGACACTCAGAGTACGGACAGCTGGCCGACATGAAGAAGTCCCGAAAAAACTGTTTCGAGGGTGCGTGGATCGTCAGACCAGCGTGTCCTGACGGCCTATTAAGTCACTGGCACATAGATGTGTCGCAAAGAAGTATGACGCGCGTCGATCAAGTTCAAGCACGGTCGGTGCCTTGTTCACCGAGCTCGCCGCGAGATTATGGCATAAACTCAGCCGGCTATGCCCCTGTGTGGGAATCAGCCGGCTGTGGTACTATCAGCGGGTGTGCTGAAGATATATATTGGTGCACGACCGTGTATATATATTGGTACCCGACCGTGTAAAACGTGAGTGCAGCCAGGTATACCAGAATTTCTGTCACAGTCCTGGAACCCAAAGACTACACATCTCCGCTCCGTCCTACATGCCATTCTGCCTTATGTGCTTCTTTCGCAAGCCGCATCTTTCTCAGAAGATCGACCGAGAGCAAAAACCCCCCTCTTCCAACCTCACGAGAGAGCTGGAGGACCTGCACAAATCTTCATTCAGCTCGGTATGCGTTGTACATTGGTCAGCCCCTACCTTGACTGATGGATGTTCTAACCGAACAGCTCATGGCACTTCTTGCGTGAGCCTTCTATCCTGCTGTCATTCGTATATTCATGTTCCTGACAGCGTACTTACCCTCAAAGGGTCCAAGACCCTGTTACCAGCCGTGCTGGCCCTGCTCATTTATACCGTCAGTCTGCGTCTCGTTGTCAACGTGTGCTTTAGCCAGGTGAGTTCTTCCTCCTAGTTCCCAAGTGTTCTCCTGTTGACCGCGAACGCTCATTCCCACGGGATCATCCCACTTGGATGAGATTTCTCCATACTGTACCCCTCCTCGGTACGATCTGTGTGGCTGGCATCGAGCTTGTCTTTGCTATACAGTCCCCCGCCATTGGTGTCGTTGTCTTGTTGCTGAGCGTCTTTCCGTTCGTCGCTGCCGCTCTTTCTCATAGACGGCAGTGCGAGGGGTGCGAGGAGGCACCGTTGCCTGTCAGAGTCCGGGATGCATCACCGGCCGGGTTGGGTCATGCATCTAACTAGATGAACATTGAAGTAGATACGAGGGCGACGTATCTCGTGAATCTAATAGACCTTGAAGAACAGTTTGTTTCATTGCAAGTTTCCGTTATGATGTAAGGCCCTAGAAATCTTGGTGTATAGTGCTTGCCCTCTCCGAGCAGCTGTAACGAGATGTGATTAAGAGTATACTTCCCTGTAGATAGACTTGGTAACCTGAACGTGGAACTTTGGAAAGACAGAAGCCCACAGCGTGTCGGTGCGGAAGCCCACCTGTTCAGAGACGGGTGAAAGGTTGGACTTCCATACAGAAGGGAGCATTGGCTTCAACGACGGTTGTCTTCCCCACCCCTCAACTAATCCTGGTAGGCTAGTAATCCTAGAAGCTGGTCCAAGAGGGACACCGCTATCCCTTTTGTTGTCAATCCAAATCAGTGCAAGTCACCACGAACAGCAGCAACGGCCTCCCACATGGATGTTCCCGTGCTCCTAGGATGAAATCCCCGCGCACGATCTCGAGAGTTCTCAAGCCATGTGTTTGACGTGGATACAAGCAAAGGTAAACATTCCGCGCAGGAAGCCGAGTTACGCCTGCATGGGACAAACGGTGGGCGCTCTTGGGGACTGTGGTTGGATGGGCGTGCATTTGGCAAGTGTTGTGCGACGGACCGGCGCCGGCGGACGTGAAGTCAGTTTATCCACTTGCCCCTCCCACCCTGGCACTCTGGGGAACTGTACTTAGATAGGCCCATGGTGCGATAAGTTCGGGGCAACGGACCGGACGTGAATGCACTTTATCGCCCAGCCTCTCCCACCCCCGGCGCTCGCGTGCCCATCCGGTCCCTGCGCTTGTCAAGAAGGTGCGTGATGTCGTCCGTCTCACCGGCCACCACCGTTCACGGGAACTTCCAGTCGACCGCCCTCCAGGTCTAGTGCAGTCAGTAGGTGCCTGGCCCGTTCGCTGCCAGCCGGGAAAGTAGTCATCCTGGGGGCTACCGTGCCGAACTGCGCTTGCCGCGTTTTCTCTTCCCGAGCCGTCGTCGTGCTGGTGCTTCTCGTGCAAACACTGGACATTGGTTCTGTCCCTTGATCATAAGTACCTTGCGTTGATATGCTCCTCTCTGTCTCCATTAACCACCCGTCCCCCGAACATTGTATCCTGACTGTGCGAGCGGATTGGTGCTTGCACCATATTCCGGGTCGATCCGCAGTGGTCTCAGTGCAAGAAACGAGGTGCAGCAAGACAGATGCGGGGTGGAGGTGCGGGAAAAAGGTCCAGATATGTGTTGGAGGCGTCCGTTCGAGCGAGCGTTGGCTCTCCGAATCGGCAAAACCCATGTCGTGAACGAATCGCATAATACTATACAGTCTCACATGACCTGAGGCGGTGTGGCGAGAGCAAGCAGGGTTGGACGGGTGAGAGGGAATCTGCATACTCGAATCTGGATCCGAGATATACGGAATCTTTGCAAGGCGGAGATCGAAGGGGCAAACCAGTCTCGGTGGCGCTGACATGCCAGTACTCGATCACATCCTCCTTGGAGAAGGGGCATTTCCAATTTAATATCAATATCGGGATAACCACGATCCCATCGTCGATCAGCGATGCGGAGTGGCTCCCAACTCAGCCACCGTCCTCAGTGCCTCCTCCACGATCACCTCTGGAAATTCATACTGGATCCAGTGCCCTGCCCCTGGGACCGTGACGGCTCGGATGTGCGGATACGGTCGGATGTCCTCGACCAGGCAGAGCTGGTTGATCGCCGGATCCGCAACCAACACCGTCACCTTCCACTGCTCCGGCACGGCGTCAAAGTAGTCGAAAAAATACCACGGTCTGTTTTGCTGTCGAGCGTCATCAGCATGCGTTCACGGAAAGCACGCCCTCCCTTACGCCCCAGATCCCGTGCACGGCATCGACCGAACACAAACGCGTTCCGAATTCCGCACAGACCGAGTCTTCGCGCGTCCACAGCGGGTTCTCAGCCGAGTAGGCTTTTGCAGGCTTGACGTTGACGCACATGTCTGTAAACAGCTCGTCCAGGAAATCAAGCTTTTCCGACGTCTGAGCCATGGGCGGATCGACGAGAACGATCGCAGTCGGGTGTGACGATGGAAGGTGTGGAAAGAGGCTCAGGGCAGTCGCTGCGCCCAAGGAATGCCCCATGATCAGGGAGTAGTTCCTGGCCTCGAGGTACGGACGGAGGTCTCTCGCGATGGAATCGATGTGATAATCACCCGACACTCTGGATGCATGCCCGACGAGATTGGGAGCAGTTATCGAGTATCCTGATAATGTCACTTGAGTCCTATCGTGCACCGCGGTTCGATCACTCTTGCTAGTATCGACACGTACCGTGGTCGGCCAAAGAGGACGCTACGCGGTGCCATGTATGCGAAGACGACGACAACCCGTGGATCAAGAGCGCGTGTTTAGTGGCGGCTGGTGAGCCCCATGTGGTCGCGGAGGGGACGCTGGTCATGGTGGCTACCAGTGGAAGGTAGTGTTGGTTCGATACGCTACTGTGATGACCCTGAGCATGACCATACATGGACGAGGGCGCCAGAACTCCTTTATTCTATCGTGATTGCAACACACCAGGCAGAAGCCCCAGCAGAAGAGCCCAGGAAACTAGTGGGAGTGCAATCTCCGCTCAGGCCTCAATGTGACCCACTGTGACAATGTGTAACAGGTAGTATTTGCCAAATAGGTAGGGCCCCCCCCATATGCCTCAGACCAGCATGAGAGGTTGATGGGCAATGTGACATGCAGTCCAATACTTACATAGTGCCAACATTTCAACCTCAATCAAGCTATATTAGTGGCAAACAGAAAGACCCACTTGAGATATAAGGAGATTCTTAGACAGCCAATACAGAGGCAACAGAGATATCTAATGTAAGTGTTGGAGAGTCTAGACACAGCTGCCTAATATGAATGTGTGATAGCGATAATGTATGACAATGTGACATGCTTAGATGTAATGATGGTGGATCATTGTTACATATGCAGGGCATACCTTGAGTGAACAAGCTATGGTTCTGATAGGCAGAATGCTCACAAAGAGGTACAACTCAGCCTAAAGGACAAAGGACTATACATTCAAGGGAACAGACTAGGGACTAAGGACCCAAGGAGGGTGATGAAGGACTAAGGGACCTGAGGAGGCTGATGAGGGACTGTGTGGACTCAAGAGTATGTGTAGATTGTGCAGATTGAGAATGGAGTACAAGGTGGTAGACAAAGGTTTATATACTCAAAGGGAATGTGCACAGAGCAAGCTATGTGAGTATCATATAAGGAAAAGAGGAGGGGATGCATAAGCGTAGAACATCATGGAATACAATGGAAGTCAGGGGAAGGTAAGCAATGATGACAATCGTTGCTGCAGAAATGCTATGTAGAGAAGAAGATAAGAAAGGGACTAAAGAAGTATAACACTCACACAGGAACCGCTTGTAATGATAAGGATATGATTGTAATCATAGGAGAATAAACCAAAGATAGGAGTGTGAATAGGATGAAGGCAGGAGAGAACAAGGATATGGCAAGAGATGAAGAAAACCATAACAAGGGTGATCTCTCCTAGGCAGACAATCATCCTGAGATATTCCACTTCAGTGACATTGAAGAAACACTTTGACAACTTCAAGAAGAGGTGATGATCTCTCATTTGTTGAAAGACTCTTCAGGTATATGTGTGATGTTTGGTCAAATTGGTAGAATGGATAAGGAGGTCATCCATATAGATGATGAGCCACCCTTCTACTATCATATCATGGAAGATGTCATCTGTTAAGGCTTAGAAGGTAGTAGGAGAATTACAGAGGCTGAAAAACATTACCAGTGGCTCAGACAGGCCAAAAGGGATGATAAAGGCTGCCTTCCAAGTGTCAGTAGCTTTAATACAAACATTATTGTGTTCCCATCACATGTCCATCTTGGTGAATATGGTTGATCCACAAAGCTTGTCTACTAGGTCAGAGATAAGTGGGAGTGGATAAGTGTTCTTGACTGTATGTTCATTGAGATATTGGTAGTCCTGACATGGTCACAACCCTTCATCCTTCTTTTGTACAAAGAAAAAAGGTGATGCTTGTGGAGATTTTGAAGGGTGAATTTTTCCTGTTTTCAGATGTTCATTGACAAACTCCTTACAAGCAGCAAGCTCTTTTGGGTTCAGAGGATATACCTTTGCTACCTTCAGAATAAAGAAATCTGTACAATTGATGGCATGGTCATAGGCTCTAGATGGGGGAAGTTCTCCATTCTTGGACTCATCAAACATGTCTTTGTAGGAAGCATATTTGGCAGGGAGTATGTGTTCTGTGGTTTTGGCCTTCTGAGTGAGTTCTATCAAGAGAGTGAGTTTTCCTACCCTTTGTAAGAGAGTGACATCACAGAAGATCTGATTTGTTATGATCAGATCTTTGTTCAGGTACTATAATAGGTACCATTGGCTGGTGGGGTCATCTCTTGATTTGTGAGATCAGAGAGAATTTGGGATCATCAGGGTCCCCATTGACCAATTAATCTGCAGATTGACTTCCCATAACCACGTTATTCCTAGTATCACCCCTTCATATCTGCAGTCAATTATGAGAAATCTTTATTTGTCAGCTATCCCTCCAATCTCCAAGGTTAATTTGATGTAGTGGTGGATTAGTCCATTTTGGTTGTCTGTCCTGTCCACATTATGTGCCTGAATTGGCTTGGGCAGTTGAATCATAGTCCATTAGTTTACTTGTGTGAGGTATTTGTTGACAAAACATCCAGTTGCTCTGCTATCAACTAAAGTGGTAGTTTTAATGATTTTTGTTATTCTAGTTTCATAAAGGCATATGGGAAGTTTGATTGCTTGAGACTCTATGCTAGATACAAATACAGGAGTGACAGAGACAGGAGGAGAAGATGTTGGCACTTCCCTCCTTCTTAAAAACCCTGGGTGTCGACAGTAGTCATCTTGACTTGTTCAGGGGGTTCTGAGGAATAAAGTTTCAGGATGTAAAGGATCTTGTCTCTGGGAAGATTGCTGTTCTGGATAAACTCTCCTAACATGTCAGTAGGTATCTCAACAGTGTTTATCCATTGTTTGGGAGGGAAGCATTTGGCATTTGGGTTTCTGTTCCCTTCTTGGTGGTTACTGGAGCAACATCCAACATGATGGCATATAAAACATTTGTTGTTCTTCATATGTTCTGTCCTTTCCACAGGGGTAAGACATGTTTCATCTACATCCATTGTGTTGGGATCTCTAAGAGGGTGAGAGGAATTTCCTCCATAGGCTAGAGGGAGGAATCTTTTCAGATCTCTGAGTTGATGGAGTCAGAGTAAATTCTCATGGAAACATTGAGCAGCTTCCAACCAAGATTTCCAATCTTCAGGCTGAGGATTGAGAGTTGCCATCATGTCTGCAAGTTGTTGATCTACCCCTCTGTGCAGGACATCGATGAGGATGTTGTTGTGTGCTACCTCTAGTCCACTTCTTCCCACATTTAACCTAAAGGTGGAAGCATAGGCATCAAAGTTGTCTCACTTCTGTTGTGCTGGTAACCTGCTTTCTGTGGGGTCTGGGAAGTCTGATTGCCTCATCTCATAAAGGTTGTTCCTGTTACAAATACAGAATGATAAACAGATCCATTTCTTTTTCTGCCCTTTGATTATGCACTTAACCTTTCCTCTCAATACTATAGAGTTCCTAGATTGGACAGCCCCTGGCTAGATGATCACTCATACCTGGCCTTCCCTTTTGATCCATAGCCGGATGAGTTACTTTTGGTCTCCATGTTACCATTGATCACAGTCGTGCCACATCACTTTCCCACAGTCTCTTCTAATCGTGACATGACTTACACCTTCCCCTTTTGGTTACCAGTTACACTTCCTGTTACAATCATAGATGAGCGCGCAGATTTTCCCAATCTTTCTCTGGTTGATTTTCCTCTTACTTTGGATTGTTCTTTAATCGCAGAGTTGGACAGCCTCTGGCTTGATGACTCGCCTACACCCGGCTTTCTATTCCACTCTGCAGCCAGATAGGTTCCCCCCAGTTTCCATGTTACCGCTGATCGCAGTTGTGCCACTGTACTTTCCCACATTCTTCTTTGGGCGCGACGCGACTTACACCTTCTGTATTTGGCCACGATTACACTTCCCCTATCTCACGGACGCTTACTCCTCCGATCGCATTCATCTGCAGTTGCGTGTCCATCCCCCATTCATACTAGGTATCTCACGTCTACCCTAGATCATGTACAGCTATGCCTAGGTATTTATACATGCCCTGTACTTGTAGTCTCTCCAGTTAGTTCTGCGCAATACACGCGTAGTTTCTACCTGTCCACGAGTCCTTGCGAGGATAGTGAGATCCCTCTCTCTGATAGTCTCGCACCACTTGTTGAGTGTGCGCTCGACAGTTAGGTTCTGCGTGTTCGCGTAACACTTCCCCTGTTGAAGGACACTTACTCCTCCATTTTGCAATCATTTGCAGTTATGCATCTCCCCCATATTCATACTAGGCATCTCATGTTTACCCTAAATCATGTACAGCTCTACCTAGGTATTTACAGTGGCTCAAATAAGTGTCCCAATGTTGGAGCATTTTGAAAAGACTTAACATTTGCAAAAGAACTAAAATGTATCAGCTCTAACCCTTGCTGAGTCATTGATAGCCTTAATCCTTGTCCTGATGATGAGCCCTTAGTCATGTGATTTGGGTGTCATGGCACTGAGATATAGCATTATTAAAGTGACATGTCATTGGGACACTTTTTTGAGCAACAATTCTATTCTACAATTTAGTACTTTGTATGTCCTTCCTTTGCCTTTATCACTGCCTCTATCTTCTAGGCATACTCTCTATCAATCCTTGACACTCCTCAACCTCTATCTTTCCCCACTCCACTTCAATTCTCTCCTAAACCTCCTGTACTCCTTTGGTAGTATTTGTCAAGTTCTGATCTACTCTGCTCTGCTCTGATCAGTTGGAGTTGCATGGGAGAGTGAGGGACAAGGGCGGGTTGGAGGTGAAGGGATGAGAGGGGGTGAGGATGTTGGCTTCAGCGATGCTGAGGGCACACTGTGCCCTTATGTGTTCAGGTCCTCTTTATTTAGAAAGAGGAGGAACAGAGGACAGAGGGACAAGGTGGCAAGGCACCAGATTGTCAGAGGGATGAGGGGAATAGAAAGTCAGAGTTGGAATCCGACAGAGGGGACTGAGGAGCAAGAGGGAATAGAATCTAACTCAATATTTGAACTGAGGGATAAGCCCTCAGCAGATCATACTTTAAATACAGTATATAGAGGCTGTGTATGATAAAGGGAGAGACATATGGAGAAGGGGAGGTATCATAGTTACAGGGATTGTGTTACATGATGACAGGAGATGGACAGATACTCCATCTGCAAGGCTGGAACACATGGACAAGAACTCTAACGAGAGTGGGTGGCACTGATCAGGGATGAGGCATGGATTGGAGTCAGACCCGGAGTACAGGGAACAGAAAGGAGGAGAATGTACGAACAGAATCAGAGAAATCTAAGTAGTGTTGGAGCGGGTCAGGTAAGTTGGAACAGATCGGACTTGTCACGGTTGTGACAGTATCCCCCCATTAGGGCCAGAACCCCTGACGGCCCCAGGATCTGGACCTGGTGGACTCAATAACAATGTGGAGTTGGAGCACAAACCTAAACAAAAGAGATAAAACCTGTGGAAATGCATCTTTCTGACTTAACTCCCAACCACTATCTTCCACCATGCCATCCTCCAAGAACTGGGTCCATGTCAATGACAAAGAACTGCTCACCGACTCCGACTCTGATGAGGCCACCATGCAGGCAAAGGCTGTTGAGAAGAGGCAGTGTGTGGAGGCGCTGGAGAAGTGCAAGGAGGAGAAGTGAGCAGAACATTGGACAGAGCGTGAGGTGTGTACCAGAGTCTGGCCTATCAATGGCCTGCTAACAGAACAAAGCAGCAGGAGTGGGAAGTGGAGGAGTGTTGCCAGTGGGAAGAGGCAGAGAGATGAGAGGAGGGGGAGCAGAGGAAGGCAGAGGAGGAGGCAAAACGAGTGGCGGAAGAGAAGGCGAGGGTACACTGGGAAGCAGAGGAGTGGGTAGCAGGAATA
>JBBPLS010000166.1:0-45039 GCA_038089895.1 Boletellus ananas | reverse complement strand
AGTGCGAGCGAGGGACAGACGGAACTGTAGATGGCCCGGTGGCCGTCGACGTCGTACGGTTTATTGAAGTCGATGGACGATATGAGATCGTCGAGGGTTTGGTTGGCCATTTCGGCGCGAGGTCATTGGAGAGGTTGAGAGAGCGAGCATCGCGGAGTGGACGTCCACACGAGTCAAGCGAGACGCGGCAGAGGTCACCACAAGACGGATTCAGAGAACTCAACAAGGGCCCATCGCGGGCATCGCTGTTATGCAAAGCTGTCTCCGATGGATCTTTGACGCACTCCGTCGGCTGGGTATGGTCGTCGTTCTCTGGTTAGCGGGACACCTGGAAAGCATCGAGTACCGTCGGGTTGTTTCCTCCCGTTGGGGTTGGGGACATTGTGATCTGAACCCGTTGGCGTCGGTGCCGGCGACTCAAGCCTGGTCGTGTCCGCAATGGTACGACAGAATGGTCATATCGATGTCCATGTCCAAGCTAGCGCCTGGTGTTTTCGGGCAGTAGGTGCGTTGTTGCTTCTCAGGACTTTGGAGGTTCAATGCTCCCTTTCAACCCGATCTAGCGTTGTTTTTATTCCTTCCAGTAATCCCTCGTTTTTATCCTTCCGTCGGATGCGAACCTCGCTCTTAGCTTGAACTGTAAGTCCGGTCATTCCTGTCGTTCCAACGGCTCGTGTGCATTTTTGGACTCGGCTTGCTGATGGTTTCACGCGCTGCCCGTCGTGGGTTCACAAGGTTCTGATGGCATCGGCGACCGTCGCATCCATCCATTCCCCCGCGGACAAGCAGATGGATCAAGCGTGCGTCCCGTTGGGTTAGTAGAAACATCCGCGGAGACATCGGACCATCGATTACTGTCTGGCGAATTTCGTGGCAGCTTTGGCTGTTCCTATACGCACCAGAGTTGTCCAGTGAAACGTTGAGATCTCTCTCGCAAACTTCTACCCAGTATGTAGACGCTTAACAAGATGCGATCGGCCGACGCCTGCCATCCAAGTCAGTGTGGTTTCTTGACCTCTGGTCGCTCCGTTTATCGACCCGTCGCTCACAGGGACTATTCTGACCACGGTCGAGCCACGCGTTCATTCATTCTACCCCAAGCCTCGAGGCCATCCTTCGGAACCGCATACACGGCACCGACGGAACATGGAACACGTTTTATATGTATACCAGCGACAGTGTATACAAGGCTTGGTCAACGGCGTGTGTGGGCTGACCGCGAGACCATGGATACTGAATCAGTTTCCCACTTCGGCCACCCCTGGATCGAGCATTTGGGTACAAGCGCACGAGAGGCGTGCCATTTGGGCCTGGTAGCCGTAGAAGACTGGTTGTCCAGGTGGGATGTCGTTGTGTCAATAAGCCATTGTCAGGATAATCTCTGGGCGATGAGCCATGTGGGTCCGCATATCTTTCAGCTGAAGGAGAGAGGGAGCTCAAGGTGGGAGAGGGTGGTATTGATGTCGATGGCTGTCATCTCGCTCGCGTTACTACCTTGCATACTCTTCGCCTCTCCGGCGGCCAGACGCCCGCGTTGCATGTGGATGCATCACATCGTGCGCGGCGCACGGCGTTAATCCCACATGCTATCGATGCGGTGCGATCCATCTCCACCTGTCGCCGAACGTTTTCTATGAAAAGCAATTTCCCGTGCGGCGCTGGAAAGGGAACGATGAGTCAGCTCAAGGGAGAAGGGTACTCAGTCAGCTTCACTAGACACAATATGGCAAGAGCGGCGGTCTCGTTGGCTCGATATGAATCAGAAAGGGACCGGGCGTCTGATCTGAGGGAGCGGTGTAGTCACCTCATCATCATCGACGGTGTATCCTGACCTGACTCCTAGCTGGGCGATTTGCTGCATGATTGGGGGAAACTTTCGATACGGGCAAGTAACTACCGACAACTTGGGCTTTGCCAGGGTCGCAAGATCATGGAGCTCGCCGATGTTTGTCGTGCTTCTCACAAGACATCGACTTCGCGAAGAGGCTTGTGTCAATAACGTGAGGCCGACTTCGAGTACTGAAAGCGGAGCTCCAAAGAACCCCACCGTGATCAGCAGTGCGCGGCGAACGATAAGGCTGGATGACACGGTATTAACTCGTCCATACTCTAGTTCTGGCTCGACTGAGCCACGACCGGGCAATTGCGTGGTGATGATAAGACAGGCTCATGACGGCGACCATCATGTTGACCGCTCCCGGGCAGACGCTACCATATACAGATCCTATTTGCGGACCTGGTGGGAACAAACTGATAGCCAGATAGCGTACACAAGGTTGTGCCGAACGACCATGGTCACACTCGACGGTGAGCAGCTCGAGCCTCCTTCCAAGCGCTCCAGCCTCGAGTCTCCCAAAATCGGGGCCGACCTCAATGAGCTTGCCCTCGCCGAGCCCGCCGCCGAGTCGGCCGAGACAGAGTCTGTAACGATGACCACGTCCCGCAGGGAACTTTGGGCATTTTACTTCTACTACGTCGTACGTTTTCGGCGACACCCCAGTCACGCTTTTCGGACCAAGCTGATGGGACTCTAGGGAAACAATGGCTTATCCGGCTTCAACTTCGGTCCTTCTCAGTTTCAGAATCTGCTCTATCTCGCCGGGTATGATCCTGCGTACCCTCCATACTCGGCATCGTGCGGCAGCGGCACGGGCTGTGTACTTCCATACCTTGGACGCATCCGAGATAGTTCGTGTCGTGTTGTCAACGTTATCGTAGCTGGCCGCTCACCGTCGACCGTTTTGCAGTCAACTCCATTGTTCTCCTCACGAATGGCATCAGCTTCGCTATTCAAGCAGTCTTACTTCTCGTCGTCGGGGCGTGGGCTGACTATGGCCAGTGGAGGTGAACATGTCTGCTTCCTCGCAGCAGACAAGGTCTGACGCGACTCGAGACCCAACATCACCATCATGTTCACGCTCGTCGCTGTGGCGGTCTCCTTCGCGTGGCTTGGTGTTGACGATCCTTCCAAGTGGGAGGCAGGCGTCGCTCTCTATATTCTGGGACGTGAGTTGGCCTCGATTTAATGGCACGGATGCCAGTATGGTTGACTTCTCGCGCTCGCATCGTTAGTGATAACTTATCAGGTATGTATGATCGAGTCTATATCTGTCTCCTTGTTCGACGCTGGGGCAGGGTGCCCTCACGTTTTGGACGGCAGCATTTCCAGGTCTCACTCGCCATCTGCCCGAGGTCCAGGAGTCGGCCAAAGAGGTCGAGCAAGGAACCAAAAGGTAACATTTACGAGAATGTGACGCATGTCGTCTCATCTTTTTTTTTCCAGCGCAGATGACCATGCCGCTTTTGAATCTTTGTCTAGGAACAGAGTTTCCAATATTTCGTTCACCGTCTCTTCCGTTGGCGAAATTTTTGTCCTTGTAATCATGGTAGGCATTCTCGAAGGGATGAAAGCCGGGGAGAGTACGGAAAACAACACAAGGGCGTTCAGTGCGCTTATAGCGTTCTCAGGCGCAGTTTGGTGTAAGCGATTGTTGCTCGCCTTAACATCTGGGACTGATCATATGATATATCAAGTGGCTTGCGCATTACCTTGGTTCTTCCTTGAAAAGCGTCGGCCTGGATTGTCACTTCCTCCTGGGCGGTCCCTTTTGACCATTGGGTTTTGGCAGACATATGTTGCTATTCAGGAATGCATGAAGCTCAAACAGACCTTTTTATACCTGATCTTCTACTTCCTTATGTATGTTCTTTCTTCTTTTCCTTGTCTTTTGAGATATGCACATTCTTTTAGGGGAGATGTCCTTAATACCACAGTGTATGCTTTGAATATCCATGAATGTAATCCTATTCATTTATGGCATCTTCCACAGTACTGTTATTGGCACTCTGCAAAACAAGTATGTGCCATTATACTCACTATTTTGTTACTTCTAAGAACAGGTAGTGTTGTCACATATTCCACTCTCCAACTGACACTGCTGTTGATTGTTGGCATTGTCACCCAAGCACTTGGGATTTAGTAAGGATAACTGGCACTTTCAAACTCAGTTTACAAGACATCTTTCTTTCTAGTGGATTTTGGCTGGTCCAAAAGAAGTATGAGATACCAACTAAACAGGCAGGTCAAATGCTGATATCTTGTCCATGTTTATAAAATTTTATTGCAGATGCTTTGTTTCAATGTGTTTTGGATATTGGTTTGTTAAAGCAATTGTGCACAATGTGGAATTCACTGATTACTGTTAGGTTCTTACTGCATGGGGTCTTATAGGAGTGCATACTGATAAATTTGGATTCAAGCATGTCTGGGAGATATGGTAGGACCATTGAATATACAGCTTGAATCTATCTAATGTTATGCCCAGGCTATATCAGGTGTTTTATGGTCTTATGGTTTGTCCATGGTATGCATATAGCCAGACCATGATTAGTGAGGTCTCTCCTCTGCCTCAAATGTATGTTTCTTGTGTTCTTTTTACTATATGAGTAGTTCTGACAAAGTAAATTATTAGGTTCCTATTCTTTGCTTTATTTTCAGTGGTATGTTGTCTTGGGTATCCAGAGCTACCTCTTACCATGAATACACAGGTTGGAAAGACATCTGCATTTATTGGTCCATTTGTATCCTCTGCCATCATCACTGCATCAGGAAACAACAACAATATGCCCTTTGCTTTTCTTTTTGGCTTGTATGTTCTTTTATTCTAGTGCTATAAGCTATGCTCATGACCTGAGTAGGGGAACTTTTAGTACAATCTTTCTGTACATGGTGGATGTCAAGAAGAGCAGAGTAGAATGTGCAGAGTTTATAAAGGCAGAGGCAAGACAGGAAGCATTTGCAACATGATCTATGTCTAGCAGGGGTTGCAAGGATGCATTCAAGTCAGTCTTTATTGAACCTTTTTGAATGCATCTTTAGTGTACTGTACATAAAACTGTATATTGAAATGTGCTTAAGTTTCTGCTTGAACAATTGCAGTTTCATGTTTTATATCCCTTTGATCTGTGTCCATACATGTAGCATCAGTGATGCTCTTTTCTCACCAATAACATCTCACTAGCTCAGAGTCACTGTTGCAGTAGTGCTCAGGCTGCTGTTCTGAGTCAAATGTTGACTCCTGTAGGTGTGGTAGTCAATGGACTGCCTCCGATAACGTAACCGATCACAGCAAAATATTCAGCATCCTCTTCATTTGGACGTAAGTTTGTTCATTCTCTGCCCTAACTCACCTAACAATTCTTACCAACACAGGCAATGTGGAGCGCTATGTCTGCACGACTCCGTGCTCTGGCACTAGTAGCATGGCTCAGCTTCGGCGCTGGCTCCCGTGAAACATCCTTGCAACTTGCAACTTCATCTCTCGACGTCGCCCTGACGAGTGGGACGTTCCGCGGTGTCACCAATCCGAACGGAACCGACGCATGGCTGGGGATACCATTTGCTCAGCCGCCCGTCGGACCACTTCGGTTCAAAGCGCCTCTGCCGATAGTACTCGCCCAGCCGTCCCAACAAGTCGTTCGGGATGCTTCGCAATTTGGGGATGCCTGTCCCCAGCCCCCGTCGTCGGCTCTCGGTGCCAATATGAGTGAGGACTGCCTGTTCTTGAACGTACGTCTTGTTGGCTCGTTTGATTGGGAGTGTTTTGAGTCTGGATAGCTGTAACACCACTCCTTTTTTTTTGTAGGTGTGGCGGCCCGCAGGAACGTCCGCGGCCGCACGTCTTCCTGTGATGGTTTGGTTCTATGTATGTCTTTTTTTCGGTTTATCTACGAGGTTTCCTAAAGCAACTATGGGAGGTAGGGAGGCGCATATACCATCGGGTTAGCATATATTCACACTCCCGGACACACACTTCACTGATGGGGGTTCCGCGAGCAGTGCAGCTTCCAACCCCGCGTATGACCCCACCAGTGCGTTTTCTTGTCTCCTACACCTTATGATATTCATCCCGTCGTCCGGCCTGCTAGGGATCATCCGTACGAGTGTGGCGATTGGGAAACCCATCATTTTTGTCTCTGTGTATGTCTATTGTATTCGACGGGCGACCTGTGCTCGTTCGCGTTGTGCGTGCGTGCGTACTCAATCCTATGACAGGAATTTTCGGTCAAATACGTTTGGTTTCGTGAGACGCTTTGCCTTTTTCCTGGCAAGGGCACGCTGAAAGAGAATGACTTTTCTTTTTTTTTTTTGATTTGGTCGCACAGTTGGCGAGCGCCGATGTTGCCCCCGAGGACCTCAATGCCGGACTTTTGGACCAAAGGGCGGCACTCGCGTTCGTTCGGGAAAACATTGTGCGCTTTGGTGGCGATCCATCCAAGGTGACTGATTCTCTTTTCTTTTCCCTTGCTGTTGGCATTACGCTGAGACGTCGAAATCAAGGTCACGATTTGGGGTCAGGTGAGCCATCATTCCTGCCCCCGTAACGTCTTGACGATGACACCACCCAAGTCTGCTGGCGGCGGCAGCGTCGAAGCGCATATGCTGTATGGCACCGATCCCACCTTGTTTCGTGCCGCGATCGCAGATTCGTCCACTGGGCCCTTGTGAGCGAATTCGAATGCGATGACACCTCTTCCACTCATTGTGTTCTCCAGCAAAAACGCGCCGTATGCGTGGCAGTACGACAAACCAGGGATGCCGTATTCGCGTTTGCTAGCTGCGACGGGGTGTCTGGCGGGACCCGGTTCGGTCCAGTGCTTGCAGCAAGTTCCGTACGAGGTACAAGTGTTCCTTGTTCTCCAACGGTCGGGAAGAATGATCCTGATGGCGTTTGGCCGTGGAAGACGCTCCTGAACGTCAGTAATGCCATGATCGACTCCACTCTCAATAGCCAGCTGTGGGAACCGGCGATCGGTCCTCCTGGCAGCTTTGCACCAGAAAGGCCCTCGGACCGGATCCTCAGCGGACGTTACCTTCACGTACCCTACCTGGGGGGGACCAACGTACGTTTCCGTCGGCTCGACGTGGATACCTTTGACCCAAGTGCCGCGCTGCACACAGCTCAACGAGGGAACGCGCTACAGCCAGACGCTTTACAACCTGAGCCTGCCTCTCGCCGAACAGACGACCGCCTTCAACACGTGGATGTCCGAGCTGGTCGTGGACAATTCGACGCTCACGCCGGACGTCATCGCCGGCATCGACGACGCGTATCCTGCCGACGACGACACGTACGGCGGGCCGTGGCACACGGGCGACATGCTCTACGACCGGGCGGCGTCGTGGTACACAGACAACATGTACCTCGCCCCGAGACGGTTCTTGTACGAGCACGGTGCGTCGTTGCAGCCGATGTGGGGGTATTACTTTACCGAGTTCGTTCCGGGGACGTCGCCCGCTCTTGGCGGTGAGTGCTACGCTGATCGCACGTGCTAGTGGCGCACCTGTCGTGTTCTTTCGCTGAACCGGGGGGGGGGATTGTGCTGCAGTGTACCACGCGTCCGAGCTCTTGTACATCTTTGGCCCGGTCCCCGGTACGACCGCGACCGATTTCGCGCATCGGATCACGGCGTACTGGATCCACTTTGTCCACGACCTGCAACCCGGCCGTACGTCCGTTCCGTTTTTTCTCTCTCTCCCGCCTTCTGACCGTTACTGAGCGGCGTGTATGTTTCAGCGGATTGGCCGCAGTACGACGGATCGTCGTTCCGATATGTGATGCAGTTAATGCGGAACAATGTCACGCTCATTCCTGATGGTGAGTGGCACGCATGCCCTGTCCCGTTTCGCGCGATCCAGACGGGGGACTGATTCCGATGATCGCTGCAGACTTTGGGATCGCCCGGACCGACTACCTGAATTCGCCACCTGTCCTCGCCGCGTTTCAGAAATGACCCACGCACGGCAGGATGCACGGATCGTCGGATCGCTGGACGTTTGGGACGCCCGCTTTCGTCAGGGTTGGGCAAAACGGGAAGAGGGAGGGGCCGACACACGTTCATCGTCGTCGTCCTTGACAGTCCGACCATGACATACCACGCGTTGAAACGTCTCCTGCGGCCGTTCCGTGTCGATGTCGCGGAGTGCCACCGGGGCGGACGGGGTCTCGCCGAATGTATGATGGACAGTGTTTGGTTGTGAGCTCATTCGAGGGGCCCCGCTCGCGACGCGTCTCATCCGGTGAGAAAGGCGGATTGTGGGGATGCGGAACACACGCCGGCGACCGGGGTGCACTTGACGGATGGGGGGTCCTCAGGCTGCCAGTGTGTCCGTTGAGTGTGTCAAGCTGCCCGGGTCACTCGGCGCCTGGCTGATTGGCTGAAACAGACAAACGGTTCTGTGGATGACTGCTTCGTGTGTGCGTGGACGGCAGGCAGGACATCCGCGCGGGTCAGCTGGCCATGCCACCAGAGAAAAGAATGGAACGCGAGGCCTTGGGGCGCTCGACTCTGCCATCGATGGATCTTGGATCCATCTTTGGTTTCCTGACTGGTCCATGCATTCATCACATAACCGACCACGGGGAACGTCCAGGAATGTCCATTGTTCCCCGGATCCCAGCGTGTGCAGATCACATGCGATCCAGGTACCACGTCCGTTTGCAAGGCCATAACTGAATGGCGATTCAAGTTGGACGAAAGAAGCTATCATCGTAAAAGACTATCGTAAAATAATTGGCAAGTAGACGTAGAAAGACAGACGAGAAGGATCCATGTCCGTTCGGAAGGGTATGTACACACACGTCGACAACTACATACGCCCGTCGCCAGCGAAAACGCCATCTACCGACCCAAGACTCGGCGCTGCCACGACGACGACAGCGCGATAAACGGGCACGACGACCAGAGAGACAAACAGTCACCGAGCCAGGAACGGGACGAGGCTCGACAGGTTGCGGGTGGCGACACCCACGACGGCACAGCCGGAAACGCCCGGACGTGCAGGCCGGGGTCGTTTCCACGCGGGATGGCCCCTCGTGCGAGGCTCGCACCGGTGACAGACATACGAGACCGTTCCGCCGTGGATCTCTCGCGTCTTGCCATGCCTGCGTTCCCCATCAGTCGTCAACGTTTGGCACGTGTGCGGGCGTCAAACAAGAACGTTGCGCAGCCAGGGGGGGGGGGAACCGAAGAGCGAGGTGGCGTACCCATGTTTGCACGTCAGCCAGCAATAGCTGCACGCCTTGGGGTGTTCGCTGCTAAAGACGCACCGGCGCGAGTAGCAGTCTTGGGCGGTGTCCATGTAGGGCTGTGGTGTCCCGCTCCGTCAGCCGTGCAAGGACGAGGGGGGGAACCGACCTCGTCCGAACCCGCCTTTTCGTTGTCGCGCAGAGAGGTGTCGTGGAAGAGGGGTTCGCGCTGACGACATTTCGAACAGGTGCGGACGGGGACGACGAGGTTGCACATTGCTGTCGTGCGCACACGATGAGCACTCGACCACGGACACAAAAGGGGCTGCACACCTCACTATTCGCTACGACAGACGGTACTGGACAGGACGGAGAGCGAAGCGGTCCAGGCGCAGCTTATATCCGACCACGCCATGGTCAAAGTTTGAGGTGAATCCGAAGTGGTGCCGGAAGATCCGCGCTGCAGCAGGCCAGCACCTTGGCTCTCTTGGCCAAATAGGTTCGCGTTTTGTAGACCGTATTTGGCAGCGTGGGGCAGTGTTACGGGGGGACAAACGGCGAGGTGGGTCGAACGGGAGCCGTGTGGTCAATGAGACGTCGCTTTGCCAAGTCTTGTCTCCTCGACGTACTAGCCGCCGCAGCGCAACTTGGCACCCTCAAATGGCTTGCCCTTGGCATGCGGGGCCTCCAAGAAAACGTCGGCGTAAAACGAAATGGGCGCGTTCGAGAAATCTATGCTGGAAACGAAGAAGAGAGCCCGCAGCACGGAGCTGCGCGGCAGGTATGCTAATGCCCCGCTGATTGGCCAGGGCAATCCCTCTCGTCAGCATCGTTTGGCGAGTGTTCGGTCATTTCGTCCTTGTTTCATTCCTCCACCGTCATCATATCTGACTCCTTTTATCCCGTTTTCCGTGATGCTTCGGAAGGCTGTGGCAGCCCTCGCCGCGCTCCTGGTCCGTCCTCGCCTCCAATCGCGCTCGTTCCTCACCCATCTTACCCCCAGGCCGTCTTTGCCTATCGAAGTGGTCGTGTCGCCTGGAACCACGTCTTCACTGTCCCCGATCTCCCGCCGGCCTACTACGTCGACGGCGAGTGGTCCTCGCAGTGTGCCCTCGTCCAAGACCCCGCGTCCGACGACGTCCACTCCTGCGAAGACATCACCTTTTGGGACCACCGCGACGCCCGCGGCGCGCTCACCAACCGCCTCGTCCTCATCGGCTGCGACCCGAACCAAAAAGCGTGGAACACCGTCATGGGCCCCCTCCGCGACCCGACCCCGCGCGGCCACCTCTTTCTGTACGCCCCCGGCGCCGACGCCGTCCAGCGCATGACGCTCGCAGGGTACCCCGCCGACCACGACTTCCACCCGCTCGGGATGGACGTCGTCCCGTCGCGCGACGGCGCGCCCTCGACCCTCTTCGTCGTCAACCACGCGCGCGCGCAGACGACCGTCGAGCAGTTTGCGCTCGACCCGGCCCGCCCGACGGTGGCGCGCCACGTGCGCACGCTCCGCTCGCCGCACTTTGTCTCCCCGAACGCGCTCGCGCTCACCGGCCCCGCGAGCTTTTACGTGACCAACGACCACCGGATGACGCGCCGGCTGCCCGGGGTGGTCGGGCGCGTCGCGCCGCTCGTCGAGACCGTGGCCGCGCTGCCGCTCGGCTGGGTCGCCCACGTCACCGTTTGCGCACGGCGCGATGCCGGCGCTGGCTCGCACGGCGACGGGGGCGACGAGTACGCGCTCACCCACGCCGCCGTCGCGCCTGGCATTTCGTTTGCCAACGGGATCGCGCTCTCGCCCGACGGCACGCGTCTCGCCGTCGCCTCGACCACGCTCGGGCGGGTGTACGTGTACGACACAAACGCGAGCGCGTCCCCCCTGCCCGTGCTGTCGCACAGCGTCGCGGTCCCGTTCTTGCCCGATAATGTCGCGTACGACGACGACGGCGCGTTGATCGTCGCCGGCCACCCGCATTTCCCGGCGCTCGCTGCTGTCGCGGCCAACGAGACGCGTGCGCGCGCACCGAGCTGGGTCGTGTCCGTCACCCCAGCCCGCACGCATGCCGAGGGCGAGGTCAAGATCGAGACGCTCTTCCAGAGCGACGGGTCCGTGTTCGGCTCGTCGTCCACGACACTGCGGGACGCGAGCGGCGATGGCGCCATCTACATTGCCGGCTTGTACGAACGGGGCATCCTCGTCTGCCGACCCTCTTGATTACGATCACACACACGAGGTTCAGGTCATGAGGGCAAGATACAAAAGAGAAACAATATCATTACCGGGGAGAGGGAGGGAGTATAACGGAGGAAAGTTGTCATCCTCAAGCGCGAGGGAGAGGAAACCGAGACATATCAAAGGTGCGTAAGAAACAAACGAGGAATCAGCACACAGGGATCTGTAGGGTGTCGCATATGTGCGGATGTACACTGACGGTGGTCAAAATATACCCCAAACACACCATAAAGCGAAAGAGAAAGCCAGGTCTGATTGGGCGTGAATCGTCGTCAAAAGAAATTTGGCAGGAAGGATCTGCAGAGCACGTCAGTCGGCGGGTGCACGCGAGACGGACCACTCACACAGCGCCCATTCCGATGGCGAACGCGGCGACGCCCCACGCGACCGACTTGGTCCTCGGTTCGAGTTGGAACCGCAACACACGCCTGTTTGTCGCAATCTGCCGTCCCTCCGTCTCGGGCTCCTTGAAATTGAATCGCAACTCTTGCTTGCCCTCCCCGCCGTCCACGTCGTCCTCACGTTCCCTTTTCAACGGTGCTGGTGCTGGTGCTGGTGCTGGTGCGGGGACAGCGTCGCTGGTCTGCAACTGCTGCTGATCCCGTTCGGCCTTCAACCGTTCGATCAGCTCCTTTTGCTCCGCAATGTCCTGCGTCATGCTCGGCTTTGCGAGCTCGATCGTCTCCGCCTCCTCCTCCACGACGGTCTCGTCCGATCCGGCCGGTGTCGCGACCTCGGTCATCCGGATGGTACGAGCGGCGCGAGCCGGCTTTGGCGACTTGACAGAGAGCGGCGTCGGCGGTGGCGCAGGACTCCTCGTCCGCACAGACCGGCGCAGGGGCGGGAGACTGCTCGAGCTGCTCGTCGGTGGCTGTGCAGGCAGTGGTACCGGGGTGGGGGCGGGGGGCGCGACGACGGACGACTCCCTCCGCCGCTTCGGTGTCTGCATCGTCATCGATGATGCGGGCGTGATGAGCGTCTTGGCAGGGCTCGCGGCGGGCGAGGTCGGCAGGACGGCCTTGGGGGTCCCCTTGGCGTTCGACCGACGGTACGTCGCCTTGGGGTCCGGCGCGGCCTGGGCAATGTGGTGGATGACGTCGTGGAGGAGGTACGTGTCCGCAAACTGCGGGTCGAGCGCGACGGCGGGGCTGATCCAGGTGCCGGCGAGCCGGACGATGTGTGGATCGCGCGCGGAGCCATTGTTGCCGGCGAGGTCAAAGGCCTCCTTGGCCCACTGGGTCTCCTTGCGCTCGTCGACCTCGCTCGCGTTGGGGAAGGCGGCGCGGAACATGGTGGTGAGGCTGATGGCGCCGGTGTCGTAGCGGCGGAGGATGAAGGCATGGCCAGAGGGCTGCGTGGGGCGTGAGGAGGGGCGCGCGGGATGGGCACGACACGTACGGTGGGGATTTTTAGGCGACCGACCTGGGGTGACGTCAGTGGGCGAGCGAGGGGAAGAAAAGGTGCGTACGAGGACTTCGTGTCCGTCGCGATCAAGCGATTGGTACTTTACAGCGGGCCATTTGGAGAGGTCTACTGCAGATGCGGGTGAGCGGGGGGGGGCAGGGCGGGCGGGGAGGAGCGTACGGGACTTGAGGTTCGGGTTCTGGTGCTTCAAGGGCAACTCTGGCCTCGCGGGTGGCATGGTAGTCTCGTTCAAAACGCGTCCAACACGGTGGGAAAGTCAACAGCCACTATTTTCAGACTCCGACGACTCTCTACGTCTACATTCTACTCTACGCTCACAACGCCGTCCGTCCCGCCATGGCCTCTGCCAGATCCTTGATGTCCGCCCACCACGCCTGCTTGCCCCGTCGGTGCTTCATGTCGGCGTGCTTCACCATCGCCTTCACCGGGACCCACTCGAGCGCGCTCCCTTGGATCGTGATCACCGCCGCGCTCTCCTCCGGCGCGACCTTGACCCGCCCCGGTTGCGCCTGCAGCCGCGCGTGGTGCTCCTCCAAAAACGACATGCAGCGCAACGACAGTCGCGTCGCCCGCGCGCGGTCCAGCGGCGACGGCACACCGCCCTGCAGCGTGTGGCCGAGCGAGGCCGAACGCGAGTCAAAGAGCGTGCCGCCTTCCTCCTTGATCATCTTGGTGATCACGTCGGTCGTGTAGACCACCGACGCGCGTTCGTTGCTGCGAGCGCGGATGAACACGACCGGACCGAGAGCATGGAACGAGAACGGACCGGATGACCAGACGCCCTTCACTCTTGCCTTTGGCATCGAGCCCGTAGCGCAGCTTGAGGAACTTGACGTCCGCACGCAACATGTCGAGATTCATTCCTTGCTCTGGGGTATAGACCAACGACGCCCCCGTCTTTCATCCCAGCCCGGAAGTGAATCAACACCCTCGGGTGACAGACAGAAAAGGGTGTCCGTACCGCCAACGCACCCATCGTCGCAATATAGCCACACTCGCCTCCCTGCGTCTCAACGATAAACACCCGATTCCGGCTCGCCGACGCACTCTGTTTGATCGAATCACACGCGTCCACGAGTGCGTTCAAGCTCGTGTCACTTCCCAAACTAAACTCGGTCAATGGCACATTGTTCGAGATCGTCGCGGGGAGGTGCGCCATCGGAATGTTGAACGACGGGTATAGCTTACGTGCTTGGTCGAGGATCAACAGCGCGTTAAAGGCCTCGAACCCGCCAATCAGTAAAAGCCCGTGCAGGTTGTGTTCCTGGAAGCGGGACGCGACAGCGCCAAGGTCGACGTCGGGCAGAGTACGATTCGTACCGAGCTCAGACCCACCACGGGCAGTCCAACCGTCGACACCGAGCCAGGTGAGCTCGTGGACGTTGTCGTCGAGGAGACCACGGAAGCCGTTGTGCACCGCGAATGGGGTGTGACCCTGTTTGATGCAGTACCGCACGGCCGCGCGCGTTGCAGCGTTCATCCCTCCAGCCGGCGCACCAATGCTGCGATGGGGCGGGTCGTCAGAAGGACATCGTTGCGCGAGGATGGGGATACTTACTGCATGATGGCGACTCGCATGCGCTGTAAAGATCAGAAGGGGGGACATGTCGAGTCGGATATCATGGCTGACCTGATTCTCCGGCAGTTGCTTTTCCGTGTACAGTATCGACGTGGTTAAGAAGTTTTCCAGGCTGTGTAAGAATTCGGGATCACGCAAGGACATTGCTTTGCTGAAATCTTTGGCCGCGATTGCATCTGCGACCGCCCGAGTCTACGCGAGTCAAACGTTAAGCGCGCGTGCAGTCGCATCTAACGAGATCTGACCATGGCGACAGCTTCCACCAGAGGCACGCGGGTAATCTTGTTTTCGCGGATCCCGATCATGTATGAAGGCGTGTCAGGGGTGGCTTCCAGCAAGGCGTTGACAGCCTCGACGCCCTGCAGCGTCGGCTACAGAAACGAGACGTCAGGCTGGCTGACCCCAGGAACATGCGGTCTCACCAGTGTGCGGTCCAGTGCACAAGGCTTGCCGCCGCGCTGGGTGTGTCCGAGCGTGGTCACCCGCGTGTCCAGCCCGAGGCGCTCGGTGAGGACGTCCTTGATGTAATTGGCGTGAATAGGCTGTAGGTTGGCATCGTGCGCGCCTTCTGCAACGATGACGATCGTTTTACGCTTTCCGATTCGGCGGTGCTGGGAAACGATGAGACGTGAGATCGGCGCAAGGCGGACGGGGGACTTGCTCGCTGGATTGTCTCGCACATGCAGTCCTCCCACGGATTTTCCTCGGGGGGGCGTTCGGGGATGAAAATGAAATCCGCACCACCGCTGTTGGACGCGCGATCAGCGTGGTCAGCGTGCACACGAACCCGACGGACTGACCTGACGCCGGCGAGCAGGGCCAGCCAGCCACAATGTCTGCCCATGACCTCGAGCACAAAGGCCCGCGAGTGCGAGGCGGCCGTCGAGTTGATGTTGTCGATCGCTTCACATATCCGATGTAGCGCGGTGGGAGCGCCGATGGTCATGTCGGTCAGACTCATGTCGTTGTCGATGGATCCGACGAGCCCGACGATGCGGAGGTGACTGTGCTTGGCGAGCTGCTCAGGCGTGATCTTGCCCTGAGCGTGGAGGGACTCGAGCAGCGTGGGCCACTCGGCACGGAAGACGTCAGCGCCCGTGAGAGAGCCATCACCGCCACAGACGACGAGGGCATCAATGCCTTCCTTGATGAGGTTGTGTGCGGCGGACAGGCGGCCTTCAGGGGTGCGGAAAGCCTTGGAGCGGGCTGTTCCGATGAGCGTGCCACCCTGGGCGCCATCAGACACGTCTGCGCTCGACGACAGACCTAGCACGGACCTGTGCGAACCAGCCCCGCACGTCGTCGAACCCGACGCGGACGATGTAGCGTCCCTTGAGGGTACGGCCGTCGGGGTGATCGGAGGTGCCGTCCCGAAGGAGGCTGCCGTCGCCGAAGCGGAGGTTATCGAACAGGCTCGACTGGCGGACGCGCTGGGGGGCGTTGGGGTCTGCGAGCGGCTCGCTGTACGGGACATATTCCTGGGTGTTGCCGCGGACGAGGCCCTCGTAGCCCTCGCGGACGATGTACGTCTCGCATCCCCTGCAGGCGCTCAGCGACGCGACGGGCTAGTGCGGTGGGACCTGCCTGAGGATGCCGATCTTGACGACGGCGCGGACGACGGCGTTCATGCCAGCGCTGTCGCCGCCCGAGGTGAGCACGGCGAGCTTGATGGACATGTCGTGGAGAGAGACAGGCAAGCGTCGGCCGTGCGAGGCCCGGAAATGGATGGGCTGGTGATGACATAAGCCGTGCTCTCCTCCTCGCGTCCGCCTGGATGTGTGCCCGTCCTGGTGCTCGTTCCGTTCCCTCATCATGTCCGTCTCCGCCAGGGCCTTCTTTGTCGCCTTTGTCGTCGTCCAGTGCGTTCTCTGGTCCCAGAGCAGGCATGCCCACCCAGCACGCGACTATCGCCCCGCCCCTGCCCTGTGGAAGCGGTCCCCGTCGCTGTCCGACGTCCCAGTCCAGGAAGCCGAGGTGCGTGCTCAGCCGGTCGCCTCTGCCCCGGTTGCTCATGGCCTGCTCGCCCAGTGTATACCCCTCGGCTTTGGCTCCCCGCACGATCAATGTGTCCACGTCCGTGATCAGTGCCCCACGTCGGAGACCATCCTCTCCGTCCCTTATCTACAACATTATTTCTGTGCAGATCCCTCTGCTCGACCGTTTGTGTTCACCGCCCTCCTCCTCTGGCTCCTCTTCCTCTTCTCCACCCTCGGGATAACCGCCTCCGACTTTTTCACCCCAAACCTCGCTACCATCGCGCAATTCCTCGGGCTGAACGAAGACGTTGCCGGCGTCACCCTTCTCGCATTCGGAAACGCCAGTCCAGACGTCTTTGCGACCTTTTCTGCCATGCGGGCAAACTCAGGGGGCTTGGCAATCGGTGAGCTCCTTGGCGCAGCATCCTTTATCGTCTCCTGCGTCGCAGGGTCCATGTGCATCATTCGTCCGTTCAAAGTCGAACGCATCCCCTTCCTCCGCGACGTCGGCTTCTTCACCATTGCGATATGCATCCTGCTGTTCATTCTCCGAGACGGCGTCATCACCGCTATCGAGTCGACAATGCTCGTCGTCTGGTACGCATTTTATGCTTTCACCGTCATCGTCGGCGGTTGGTGGCTCAGTCGTATCGAGAGAAGACGTCGGATTGAGGCGACTGTGCGTGCAGAGTTCTCGGACGACACCCAAACGCAGCCATACTCTGACGGTAATGGCTCTCGAACTGCGCATCTCCTCATGCTCACCGCCTCTTCCCCAAAGAACCATCACCATCTTCAAGCAGCTTGACAGTACCGCTCTTGTCCCCGATACCAACGCGCGCGCGATCTGCACCCACCCTGATACCTCGCCTCGACACGCAGCTACCCCCAGCGCCTCACACCCGCACACCATCACCTATCAGCTCTCCCTCCCACCTCACACAGATGCCTTCCTTCTCTCTGGTCGGTGCAATCGAGTTTCGACAGGTGGTCGCATCCCTCCAGAGCCAGGCAGCGAGCTCCTCTCTCAGCGTGTTCGACACTCCCGTGTCACCATATGCTGGTGGCCATTATCACGCACCCCGCCATCGTAGTCGCTCTGGCTCCCTTTCTCCGCGCCCACTCTCCGGATCTGATCCATGGGACGGCGCGCTCAGTGTTCCCCTGATCGACCGCTCTCCAGAATTGCACCGTACCTCCATATCCGAGGAGCCGGATCGCGAGGGAGCGGAACTGGTCGATCTGCACGAGGAAGACGGCACCCGCACGCCGTTGTCCATCCCCACGATCCCCTCTGTCTCGTACACGGCCGTCTCCCCCACCGAGACGCCCGTGCTGCGCGAGATCGAGGAGCCGACCCCTCTCACGACGCGACGTCAAGGCCCATGCGATGTCCTTGCGCAGGCGTGGCATATCCTGTTTCCGTCGTTACATCATTTCAAATCAAAGACGCTGACGGGCAAGATCGTATCGCTCCTCGCTGCCCCCGCTATCATGGCATTGACGATCACGTTGCCTGTGGTCGTAACCCCTTTTGGCAACGATGGCTCACACGAAGAAAAGACGGACCGACGGGAGAGGCGCCTATCTGAATTCGAGGAAGAGGGTGTCGAGAGGGTGTTGATCGCCGAACACGAAGTTCAGGAAGACCTTCACGAGGCAGGGTTCAACAAGTGGTTAACGGCCGTTCAGTGTGTCCTCGGACCTGTGTTTTGTGCCGCCGCGTTGTTCAGTCCGTCGCCTTCCTCTTGTGATGTGTGCGCATGTTTGACCTGGAATCTAGACGGGCGGAGTTATCTGGACTGGGTGTTGATCGTGACGGCCCTCGGAGGGGTCGTGCTTGCGCTGTTCGTACTCACGTTTTACAAAGCGGGCATGCATCCTGCTGCTCAGTTGGCGAGATGTTCGATGGGGTTCCTCGTCTCGGTCGTGTGGATCATGCTGATTGCCGACGAGGTCGTCAACGTTCTCCAAGTAACCCGCCCGTCTTTACAATCGCACGCGCGCTCACCCATCTCTTTCCAGACGTTTGGGTTCATATTCGGGCTTTCGGATGCTATTATCGGTCTCACTATCTTTGCCGTCGGCAACTCGCTCGCCGATCTCGTCGCCAACACGAGCGTCGCCGTGTGTTCTCCCCCTCGTATGTATACCTCCACCCCGACTCACGCCTCGACAGGTCTTTGCACCCATGATGGGCTTTTCCGCATGCTTTGGCGGACCGATGGTGAACATTTTGCTCGGGATCGGCATCTCGGGCACCATCGTCATCAACGAGTCAGGCGGGGTACCGTATGACCTCCATTTCACGCCGACGCTGATCACGAGCACGGTCGGGCTGCTGATGTTGCTGGCGACGACGTTGGTGGTGGTGCCCATGAAGGGCTACGTGCTCTCCCGACGGTGGGGCATGTTTTTGATCTTGGCGTACGTGGTGTTGATGAGCGCCAACTTGGCGGTGGAGGTGAGTTTTGAGTGAGCGAGCGAGGGCTGTTGGCCTTTTGGTGTCTGGGTATTTTATATCGTTCTTGTATGTCGAGTCGTCGCGTGGGGGCGTGTGTGCATAAAAAGTATCTGCCAGTGTTGAGGAGTGTGCTTTGGACGTCGTCTTTCGTCGGCGCTTGGTGGATCTGTTCGGTATTTTTGGTATTCCTGTACATAGTGTACCTGGGATGAGTGCGTGTTTTATCCACCTAGATGTCGACTCTCCAAGTCCGACTCGCACCTCCCATGCACACACCCACCGTCTTGGAGATGATACGGTACACCACCCGGGCCCCCGCTCCCGAACGAACTTCACGGATGCCTTGGGTTCGACCACACACTACTAGTATCGCTGACCACGTCGCGATGGACGTGTCACTGCGTGTCGGGTTCAAACATTCAAGCACGACCGCCTGAGAGCGGGTCGGGCATGAGTCCGAAGGGGAGAGCACTGTTAAAGATCCAATCAAGGTTGTCGATGTGGCGGGGGTACTTCCATCAGTCCTAGGGTGGCATGTCGTACGACTGACAAAGTTGATGTCCGAGTCATCCACTGACAAGGGGATTGCTAAAGTCATGAAGATGCCGTGCGACGTCATCTCTCATAGAGACGCACTGTAAGAGGGATAATATAATTATTTTTTTCTTGGGACGAGCGGGGGTTTTGTGCTCTGATACTACAGCCAAGAAGTACACACCAACACGGTTGAGCGGTCGGTAACTCGACCGTCGACGAGGAACAATCCGGGTTCGGGTTCTACTCGGGAACGAACGAACCTGCCAACAAGACGCCGGGAGGGCCAGTTAGGGCGAGGCAAGTTGTGAGCAAGTCGAGGGATGAATTGTCGCAGAGCCTTGGAATACTCCATGTATTCAGGGGACAATGGCCCATGATGCCTCCGGACCCTCACCAGGGGGGATATCACCAGCGTCGTAGCGCCCCACCCTCGAACCCAACCGCCGGATCTGGTTCCTGCACGTCCGCTCCCACCCAGTTGCACTCGGAGCCATTTGAATGATTACAATCGCGGGTATCACCAGCTCGGGTGGCTGCGTTCAAAGATGTGCTTCATAGACCTTGCGGAATTGTTTCCAGGGGGCGGGAGAATCAATCTCGGTCGCTCGGATGCACCACGCAAAAATTGACCCAGACGACAACGGGGGGATTTGGCGCATTTGCCATGGCCACGGAATGGTCATCTGTCCCTTCATCAAGGCCTCGGGTGTCCCAAAGCTCATATCGTGAGTCTGCCGTTTGCACGTACTCGTAGCAGGTGTTGTACAGGGTCACTGGGCGCGCGCTGCGCCACACCCGGGCGGCTGCCCTCGAATGGTCTGGAATGCCCATGATCATGTTAACGAGGGTGCTCTTCCCGACACTTGTCTGGCCGACAAAATTGACGATCTTGACGGTGATCCTGGTAGGGCCCGTTATAAGGGCGCATGGTCGGATCGTTGTAGGTACTTCGGGGCGGGGGAGACGGTCTGGAATTTCGTCAAGGTCAGGACATACATAACCACTTTACGCTTACAGACGACAATCATATACCTTGCTCTGGCGTGAGGGAGCTCGGATGCCATCGGGCCAAATTCCATAGGGTGGACCGGTCACTTTCCCTAGGTGAATACTGTCAGGAACAGTTGCATTACGATCTATTAGAAAAACTCACACAACATCAGCCGGATGAGAGCCAGATCGAGTAAGAAACGGAAAAGGCTCTCCTGGTGGTCAAGCCAGTGAGATGACCTCACCCATCTTGGCTTCGTCGAGTGGGCGAGCGTCGATCTTGATCAAATCTATCATTTGTCGCAAGATCTCTGGACATGTCTTGGGTTCTGGTCCGGAGAGCGAACATTTTGAATAATCATCCGGCGTGTCGCCTTGTAAGTAGCACCGGTTAGTTGCCCGCAATTGATTCCCAGAAGCAAAGGAAATCTTCTCTAGCCGAGATATAGCCCGAGGGCCGGCATCGTTGCGATACTCGCTACCGAACGTGCAACGAAGCCCCAAAGAGGGCCCAAGTGCAGAATCGATCGTTTTTGCCATCATCACAATTTTGATGAGCGTTCTTCCCAAAAGTCTGTCTTCGTGGTGACCTCGAGGCATCGGTCAGAGACGACCACCAAGCGCAGGTTCATGTGACTAGTGTCCGTACATGCTGGGCAATTGTGCCACAAACATCGGCCTAGGTCATTAGCCTCTTGGTGCACCTTTGCACTCCCACTGAAACTGCGATAGCTGGTAGCCCACCTGCTCGGCTCTGGAAGTGCGGTCGGGGTAGCGATCAAACTCCCCGACGAAAGCTTTCCAGGCTCGAAACAGCGTCTCCCCGCCTGGTGGTGGTGTCCATGAAGGACTGTGCGCTCTTCCGATAGCCAGACATGTTTCTGGTCTTGGCGTACGTGGTATGGATGAGCGCCAACCTGGCGGTGACGGTGAGTTTCGAGTGAGCGGTCGCGGATACGATATGCCCCCGAGTAGTCACGCGATGTTGGATGCGTTGCGCGCAAAAGTTAGTCTTTCCAAATTGACCTGCGTATAGACACATTGTTCGTACAACATATACCACCGTACCCGGGTTTGAGGGTCCGAGAGAAAAAGAACCCACTAATCATTGAGTAAACACAGAACGTCCGCCGAGGAACCGCAATGCGGGTTTGGGTCTCACTCGAGCACATGTAGATTGTCGCGCGAAGGCTCAGCGAGTAGGACTGAGGGCGGCGGGGACGATAAAACCGAGACGCACCATCAGCCTGAGGGCGTGGGTGGGTCACGTGCAAGTCGGGAGACGAGATCTCTGAGCGCCTTGGAATCCTCCACGTATTCGAGGGACGACGGCCCGCGATGCTTCCTGACCCTCAGCATGGGCACGTTGCCGACGTCATAGAATCCAACCGTCGGACCCAACTGCTGCAACTGGTTCCTGCACGTAGGTTCCCACCCGGTCGCGTCGGGCGCCATTTGGGTGATGACGATCATCGGGATTGCCACTGGCCAACGTCGAGCATTATAGCTCTCATAAGCCTTGCGAAGCCGTTGCCAGTAGACGGGAAAATCAACCATGGTCGCTTGGATGCACCATGCAAAAATGGTGTTACTGGTAGATGACGTTTGCGGGCTCCGGCGCGCCATCGAGGCCGCAAGGTGGTCGTCTGTCGCTCCGTCGAGGCCCTTCGTGTCCCAAAGTTCACATCGTAAGCCATCAGTCAACACGCACTCGTAGCACGTGTCATGCAGAGTCGCTGCACGAGTGCTGCGTCCAACTCGAGCGGCCGCTCGTGAATAGTCTGGAACGCCCATGATCATGTTGATGAGGGTGCTCTTCCCGACACCGTTCGGGCCGAAAACACCAACGACAGTCCTATCCAAAGGGTCCTGTGATCCTGGTGCGTGTACTCTCAGGTCGCTGAACAATTTTGTCATCGAGGGCCAGGACACGGCAGCTTGGTACATACCGATTCTTACGTGA
This sequence comes from Boletellus ananas, assembly GCA_038089895.1. NCBI lineage: Eukaryota > Fungi > Basidiomycota > Agaricomycetes > Boletales > Boletaceae > Boletellus > Boletellus ananas. The sequence goes on along the minus strand of JBBPLS010000166.1, from coordinate 22,843 downwards.
TTTGACCGGGTCGACTGATGCTGGGGCCCGAGGCGGCGCTCCCCGCGATTCATTACCTCGGGTGCCGGTACGCAAGGTTGGTCTAGACGGGCGCTCAGTTTCCCTGAGTAAACACTATCAGTAACAATTTCATCGCGGCGTTTTGAAAACTCACGCTACCACAGCTAGATCAAATAGGAAACGAAAGTGGCTCTGCTGATCGTTGAACAGTGACATGACGTCGCCTATCTTGGCTTCGTCGAACGAGCGAGCCATCTGTCCCAAGACCTCCAGGCACGATCTTGGTTCTGGTCCAGAGAGCCAACACTTTGAACCGTGGTCAAGCGCGGCATTTTGCAGATAGCATCGATTCATTGCCCGCAACAGCGCCCCAGAACCCGAACGAACACTCTTCAGCTTGGATAGGGTACGGGAGACGTCCGTGTCATGATACACCCCATGGAGTGTACTATAGGATCTCCAGGGCAATACGTTAGCATCAAGTTTTCGTGAGGTCGTTATGATTTTCATGAGCGTTCTCTCGTCCTGTCATTTGAATCAAAACCCAGGAAAATGCTATGCCACAAGCAACCAGAAACATGTGCATTAACTCACTTCTCGCCCCAAGGCCTCCAACAATCTAGATCGGGTCTTGGAGCATCGAAGGCAGTCCAACGTCCAGCAACGCAAACCCCCCAAGCAGTTCCCCAGAGCATGGTGTAACACGGCGTCTCCCCTGGCCGTAATAGCCTGTATATCAATTCCTTGGAGTACGAGATCATGAACCAGCGGTACTGTCTCTTCAGTGACCAATGTTCCAGAGGGCATCGGCGCATTAACAGAGAACAAGTACTCCACCAGGGTGAAGTGTCCCCTGGAAACGGCCGAGGCGACCATCAGGAGAAACTCTTCGGAAGACAGGTCAATTCCAATCTGGACCAGCCTCCGGATAGCGACAAGGAGATCATTCTCCGATACTTGATGCTGCTCTTGATCTCGCTGTTGGTCAAACAGTTGAAGGAGGATCCCTGCATTCTCGACGTCCGCTGCCCACTCCACAAATTCGTCCGCTTGTAGTAGGCTTGAGACGAAGCGCGATGCGTATTCACACCCAGACTGATGAAATATGGTCGAATACACTTCCCGAGGTATGGCGGCACCCCATTCCTTCAGAAAAAGATCGAATAGCACCTCGTTTCCGTAACGGAGAGCAACCACGAGCGGTAAAGCATGTTCCACTATATCAGATTGAACATCGTAGCCTCTGCTGTTCACGTCGATACCTTGTCGCAGCAATGTCCGAGCATGGTCGACCCTGTCAAAGTGTACAGCATGTACAAGCGGATTCGAGCTGCACTTTGTCGGGGTAGTCTTGCTCAAGAAAGCACGCAAAAACGGCTCCGGAAACATCGAAATCAGGACGCATATGATGAAGTCCTGTTCTGGGGTTATCCATGATTTGTAAGGTTGGTACATGGATGCCTGGCTGCACATGTGCTTCCACTCCAGAGGACGTCTTCGTATCTCAGATTGAAGGGCTGTCATCGAATCCAGGACTGCATTGTCCGTCGGCTCAAGGTACGTCAGATGATCGAAACTGCAGGATAACGCATAATCGAGAAGGGGACACGATTGAGTCGAGTTGTGCACAACCTCTACATGCTCGGCGAGATCGGGTGTCCCATCGTTGCCAAGAGGGGTAAGGGAAGCGGCGAGGTAGTACATGCACAGCTCGAACACTTCCTTGTGGGCCGCTCGCAGGTCAATATGATAAGTCGGCAGTTTGACCCGTGTCAGCTCATCCATAAGATATTCCTGTGTGCGTTATTGATCATAAGTGTGTGTGAACAGTCTAGATCCTCACCTTGACACTAAAGTGTGATAGGATCATCATGTCGGTCTCTTCATTGTGCACGACCAGACTCCCAAGAGCATCCAGCAATGCATATTTGTGTATGGGTGCGATACTTCTATCGAGCGTCCGTCTCGAAAGATCAATCGACAGGGCCTCCAACATCTCCCCCAATGTGAGAGGTCGTGAGGCGGTGACGAGCCAAGTGAGGGCACGCCGGGCAATCCTTCCCTCTGACGGCCGTTGGTCGATCCCAATGAGAATCCTCTCGTATGTCGCTTCCAAGCCGGTTGGAAGATTACCCAGCGTTTCTGAAAACTCTTGAAGGGTAACACAGCTTTTGAGAGTGTCAAGCTGACACTGTACCCACCGGAACCTAGAAGACCGATTAAGGGTGAGGTACAAGAGTATCAGGAGTCAAACAGACATTCCATCAGCCTTCTGAAATAGTGTAGAACGGATCCTTTGCTTGAGAGCGGGGTCCAAGAGTCCAAGTCGCGAGTGGGAATCTACCTCTCTGTCGATGTGCACCCGAATGTCGGCAGATACCTCTTTTCCCATTCTATCTAGGGAGATAGAGGGAAGCCCGCCGAATCTGTATTTGATGGCTTGAACCGGGCGGCTACTGACAAGCAATCGCACTTCCCCCGCATTAAATCCAAGGAGAGAACATAGGAGATGATCAATCTCTCTGCACTCGTCCAGTGCATCAATGATGACAAGGGGCTGACGGCGAAACTGGGAGGCAACACGAGACACGAGAGAGGAGAGATGCGTGATATTCTTGAGCGTTGTATCACCTTTGGCCTTTTCATTAACCAGTTCATCAATCACCTGAGGAGCTCCGCGTCTGAGTTTGCCGCCAAATTGATATTGGTTCAGCAGTTGATAGAGTACGGAGCGTATCACCTGAACTGCGCCGGTAGTTTCTTCATTTCCAAAGTCACAGTAGAAAAACGCAACAGGTTCATCCGCAAGCGTACTTTCTAGAATTTCGATCACGGATGCACTGGAATAAAACTTTACGCTAGGTGTCGCGAAGCCAGATAATTGCACGTACATCAAAACCGATTTCCCGGACCCGGCTGGTCAGAGACGTATGTGAGCGTGTGAGGCTTCATGCAGGATTTGACCTCGGACCTTTGCCCTGTAACCATAAGAACGGAGTCTCGCCAGCCAACCAGGCCTTGAATGCAGGTGTTTCATGTAACCAAGTGCAAGTACCTGGTTGACGCTGGAGGAGAGTATCGGCATGCTTTTGAATACATCTAAATCCATTGAGCCAGCGCAGGACACCATCCAGTTTGTCCACTATACAGACACGTCATGACAATCGTGCCGTTTTAGGATTCATAATTTCCATACAGTCGATCAATACACTTGCCCCATTCCCAAGTAGGCCGCTGTTATTTTGGTGCTCAGTTGCCACCATACTATGGCGGGAGATTAGCGTCAACTTGAAACTGATACTTATTGCGAACGGGATGCAACACACAATTTAAAAGACCCGGGCTGATGTCCAGAGCCATGCATGGTCTTCCCGTGGACCTGTGTGTACGGGGGAAGGAATGTATTTTGGTTTATTATGAAGTCCGCTCTGTGGTTCCTAGTCGTCGATGGTGTAATCAAACACGAGTCCTCAGAGTCACAAGAGAACCCACCAGACACCCGGTGCGAGCAAACAGTCAAAGTAATTCCGATGATTATCAAACACCTTGATCGCTTCATGGATTTTCTCGCGCAGCGGCGGCGTAGGATCAAAGAAATTGGGCAATGCGTAGCCAAAACGGGATTTCGCTGTAGATTTGTCGGTCTTGATTGCTCGCTTCATCTCGTTCAATGCGAGCAAACATATTACCGGCCCGTTGGCAGAGATCCAACCCTGAAGTTGCTCAGCGGGTGCCGCAGTCTCGTCGATCATACATTGACCAAGGACCTCGAGGATTTCGCGGGACGAGACCATGATCCTGTCCACCCAGAACAATGTGCGGGAGGTCTCTGGCCCATTGATTCCCCTCGTGTTGGCGTCAGCGAGCGTCGTGCTGAGTTCTTGTGATACGTGCGCAATCTTGATGAGCGTGGCAAGTGATGACTCCTCCATGGCGAGCGGCTTCCACTGTGCCAGCGCTGCCCAGTGAACCGGGCGCTCTCCCGAACAACGTGTGATGACGTCGAAACAAGAGTTTGCAAGCACTTACGATGGCAGAAACTACCCCTTCCAAGACGAGGTGCTCCGAAAAGACTGTCTGAGAAGCTAACCAGAGCGTGGGGTCGGCCTACCAGTAGCCCCGAAACCGTGACATGATGGAGTGCGTGGAAACATGCATTCGAGTATCACGTGAAAGGAACAAGCCAATACCGTCAACACGGCCAGCCAACTTGCGCGCATGGCACCATATGGCATGCCCCCTTCGCGGGTATTTGGGCCCGTAATGATGTGCTTCTCCGTGTGCTTTGGCGGGCTGATGCCAAACATCCTGCTCGAGATCGGCATCTTGAGCGTCATCGTCACCAACGAGTCCGGCGGAGGCCCAGTAGCGCTATCGGAGAACGTGATACGCCTGGTCCTGCCACTGCAGCAATTTCGCCCGCACGCCTAAACCTGCAAGTAGTGTCGATTCAAAACGGCCCAAAAAATCGAGCGAGTCGGAGCTGTGCTCTTCTTTTTTGAGAGGCGCTCCTACACTAGGGCAGACCTGGGGGAGGTGGCATTTCCCTGGCTACCATCAAACGACTGTCTTATCCGAACGACTTTGCTGCACTAGTGCACGATCTCGTCTCGCTGGAGATGTCGATCGAAGCTCAGAACGACGGCAACGGCAATGGCTCGGCGATGTCGATGGGGCACCGCTGAATGCTCCTCGATGTTCCTTGGCGCTCCAGCGCGGCAGGAACGAGTACAGTATATGCATCACTCGTATGCACGGTGAATTCTAGTCTAACTTGCCGTCATCATTCTCGCCTCAGTGCTTTATATCCCCTGCAGGAAGTAACCTTGTTTGTATTTAGTTTGGTCGGTGTAACATCCGTATGTATGTGAGTTTTGTACCCTATCTTGGCCAGTTGTAGGGGTGTCCGTGGTTTCAGCGGGACACCAACTTCACGAGCCAAGCCCGGCCAATTCTGATAGCCAAGAAATACTGCACCAATATTGAGTAGCTTGTACCAGTCCGTCAAAAATAACAATCCGACTCGTGATCAAACGAATCTATTGACGAGCGCCAGGGGGCGGGTTGGGGCGAGGTGGGTCATAAGAAAGTCGAGAGATGAAGCTTCTCAGAGCCTCGGAGTCCTCCACGTATTCGAGGGATGATGGCCCACGATGCCTCCGGACCCTCACCAGGGGGACGTCACCAACGTCATAGCGTCCCACTGTCGAACCCAACTGCTGCATCTGGTTCCTACACGTCCGCTCCCACCCAGTTGCATTCGGAGCCATTTGAGTGATTACAATCGTAGGTATCACCAGTACGGGTGGTCGCGCTCGGAGATGTGCTTCATAGACCTTGCGGAATTGTTGCCAAGAGGCGGGAGAATCAATCTCGGTCGCTCGGATGCACCACGCAAAAATTGATCCAAGCAACAACCAAGGGATTTGGCGCACTGCTATGGACACGGATTGGTCATCTGTCCCTCCACCGAGGCCTCGGGTGTCCCAAAGCTTATATCGTAAGTCGGCCCCTGGGACATACTCGTAGCAGGTGTTGTACAGGGTCACTGGGCGCGTACTGCGTCCCACCCGAGCGGCTGCCCTCGAATGGTCTGGAATGCCCATGATCATGTTAATGAGGGTGCTCTTCCCGACACTTGCCTGGCCGGCAAAGACGACGATCTTGACGGCGATCCTATCCATTAAAAGGGGTCTTGGTTTTGAGAGCTTGCTGAAAAATGGTCCGGAAGTTCGTCGAGAGCAGGTCATCCGGGGCGAATATCGGGTTCTGTTACGCCGAGTTGGAGACTCACTTTCCGTAAGTAGATACTGTCAGAAACAGTTTCATCATTATCTGAAAAAAAAAAAAAACACACGGACGATCACTTGAAGTCCATTCGGAATCCATGTGATAATCGAGAGCCGCTGGCAGGCCGAGTAAGAAATGAAAGTGGCTCTCCTGGTCGTTGAGCAGTGAGATGATCTTGTCTACCTTGGCTTCATTGAGTGGGTGAGCATCAATATTGATCAAATCTATCATTTGTCGCAAGATCTCCAGACACGTCCTGGGTTCTGGTCCTGAGAGCCAACATTTTGAAAAGTCATCGAGCGTCTCGGTTTGCAAGTAACACCGGTTAATCGTCCGCAACATTTTCCCAGCAGTAGAACGGATATCCTGTAGTCGGGGTCAGACCCGAGGGTCATTGCTGAAATCGAACGTATAACGATCCAAAAAAGATTCGAGAGTAGAATGGATTGTTTTTGCCATCGTAATGATTTTAATGAGCATTTTCTCGTCCTAAGGCACAAATCGATTAGAAGGTCAGGATAGGATCATTCCACGACCACCCATCAACTTACCTCCCGCCCTAACGTCTCCAATAATCTAGATGTGGTTCGTGAACATCGTAAACAATCCAACACCCAACAACGTGAACCCCCTGGGCAGCGCCCGAGAATCTGGTGTAGCACAACATCTCCCCTGGCTGTAATTGCCTCTATATCAATACCTCGGAGTGCGAGCATATGAATCAGTGGTGCGATCCCTTCAGCGACCAAGGTTCCAGAGGGCATCGGTGCATTGATAGAAAACATGTACTCCAGCAGGGTGAGTTGTCTTCTGGCTACGGCCGAAGCAACCATTAGGAGAAACGCTTCAGAAGACAGGTCAAGTCCGATCTGAACCAACCGCCTGATCACGACCACCAGATCTCTCTCCGTCACCCGTTCTTGAGAATATCGCTCCCGTGCAAGTGGTCCGAGAAGGGTCCCTAAATCCTGAAAGTTCGCTGCCCACTCCACAAACTCGTCTGCTTGCACCAGGCTGGAAAAGAAACGTGATGCATATACGCAGTCGGGTGAATCGAAGAAGATATCCGAATACGCTTGCAAAGGTATGGCAGCACTCCCTCAAAAAGAGGTCGAACAGCACCTCGTTGCCACATTGGAGAGCAACTACGAGCGGTGAAGCACGCTTCACACACCTATGTTGAGTAATATAGCCTGTGCTGTTCACATCGACACCTTGTAACAGTAACGTCCGAGCATGATCGACCTTGTCAAAGTGCACAGCGTGAACCAGCGGATTCGAGCTGTACTTGGTCGTCGAGGGAGTGCGGCTCAAGAAAGCGCGCAAAAACGGCTCCGGAAACATCGAGATTAGGACGCATACAATGAAGTCGTGTTCCGGGGTTATCCATGATTTATAAGGCGGGTACATGGATGCCCGGCTGCACATATGCTTCCACTCCTGAGGGCATCTTCGTATCTCAGATTGAAGGGCTCTCATCGAATCCAGGATCGCATTGTCCGTCGGCTCGAGATGAGTGAGATGGTCGAAACTGCAGGATAATGCATAATCGAGAAGGGGCTGCGATAGAAACAAGTTGACCACAACCCCTCCATATTCAGCGGGTTTGAATATCCCATCATTGCTGCGAAAAGGGCCGAGGGAAGTGGCAAGGTAACACATGCACAGCTCGAACACTTCCCTGTGGGCTGCCTGCAGGTCAATATGATAAGCCGGCAGTTTGATACACGTCAGTTCATCCACCAGATACTCCTGCATGTGTGGTATCAATCACGAGTGCATGCGGACAGTCTAGATCTCCACCTTGACACTGAAATGTGATAGGTAGACGACGTCGGTCTCTTCATTGTGCACAACCAGACTCCCAAGAACATCCAGCAATGCGTACTTGTGTATAGGGGCGATGCTTCGGTCCAATACCCGCCTCCGAGGATCAATCGACAGGGCCTCCAACATTTCCCCCAATATGAGAGGTCGTGAGGCAGTGACGAGCCAAGTGAGGGCACGCCGGGCAACCTCTCCCTCTGACGGCCATTGGTTAATCCCGACGAGAATCCTTTCATATGTTGCATTCAGGCCTGCCGGGAGATTACCCAGTGTTTCCGAAAACTCTCGAAGGGTGACACATCTTTTGAGAGTGTCGAGTTGACACTGCACCCAACGAAACCTAGAAGATCAAATGAGATGGAGACGAAAGAGTATCAGGCACCAAACAAACATTCCGTCAGATTTTTGAAACAGCGTAGAACGAACCTCCTGCTTGAGAACAGGATCGAGAAGTCCCAACCTCGGGTGAGAATCTACCTCTCTGTCGGCGTGCAACTTGATGTCTGCCGATACTTGTTCTGTCATCTTGTCCAGGGAAATAGATGGAAGCCCGCCGAATCTCTGTTTGATGATCTGCACCGGGCGGCTGCTGACTAGCAACCGCACCTCCCCCGGATTCAGCCCAAGAAGGGAACGAAGGAGATGATCAATCTCTCTGCACTCGTCTAGCGCATCAATGGTTACAAGAGGGTGATGGCGAAACTGGGCTGCGACACGAGACACGAGAGAAGAAAGAAGAGTGAGATTTTTGAGCACTGTATCACCTTTGGCCTTTTCCCTAGCCAGTTCATCGATGACTAGAGGAGCCCCGAGTTTGAGTCTGGTGCCGTATCGATATTGGTCCAATAGTTGATAGAGTACGGAGCGTATCACTTGAATTGTGCCAGTAGTTACTTCATTTCCAAAGTCACAGTAGAAAAACGCAATAGGTTCATCCGCAAGCGTACTTTCTAAAATTTCGATCACGGATGCACTGGAATAAAATTTTACGCTAGGTGTCGCGAAGCCAGATAATTGCACGTACATCAAAGCCGATTTCCCGGGCCCGGCTGGTCAGAGACGTATGTGAGCGTGTGAGCCTTCATGCAGGATTTGACCTCGGACCTTTGCCCTGTAACCATAAGAACGGGGTTTTGCCAGCCAACCAGGCCTTGAATGCAGGTGTTTCGTGTAACCAAGTGCAAGTATCCGGCTGACGCTGGAGTAGAGTGTCTGCGTGCTTTTCGACGCATTTGAACCCGTTGAGCCATCGCAGGATGTCATCCAGCCTTTTCACTAAGGATACACGCCATGATAATCGTACCGTTTTAGGGTTCAAAAATTCACGTACCGTCAATCTGATCGTTCAACTCGTTCCCAATTGGACCATAGCAACTCCGATGTTCACTTGGTATCAAACTAACGCACTATCAGCGACAGCTCATAGATTCATACTACGAGCAAATCACGATACTTACGAAGACGCGAACATGTCTGTCGAGCTAGAGGTACTCCTCGATGGACTGGCACACAGGCTGACGGGAGTTACTGCAGCTCTCGCTCGGCGCTCCGAATCCACTTTGTAGTCCCTGATCCTCAATGATACGTCGAACACAAAGGCTCCTTATCCACGGTGTCATGAGAATACTCACCAGATATCCGACGTCAACAAGTAGTCAAAGTAGCTCCGGTGATTGTCAAAGACCTTGATAGCGTCATGGATTTTCTCGCGCGGCGGCAATGTGGGATCGAAGATACTGGCCAATGCATAGCCGAACCGTGTTCTCCTCGCGGACCGATCGGTCTTGGCCAACTGCATCATTTTATTCAACGCGAGTAAACATATGGCCGGCCCATTGGCAGAGATCCAATTCTGAAGTTGCCCATCGGGTACGGTCCCGTTAATCATACACTGACCGAGGACCTCGAGGGTTTTGCGGGACGAGGCTGTGATCCTGTCTAACCAGAGCAGAGCGTGAGAGACTTCGGGTCCATTAACACCCCTTGCGTAGGCATCCGCGAACGAGACGCCGAGCTCCTGCGATGCTTGGGCAATCTTGACGAGCGCAGCGAGAGGCGACGACTCCATGGTCAACGAGCCAGAGAGACTTGCGATTTGCTCACGAACTTCGGCATCCCAGATCCATCCGGACTGGCCTTGCCAACAGCTTACGTTGCCCAACCTAATATTAGTGCACGTTTCTCAGTAACCAGGCCGAGTTCACTGGCTGAGATCGCGAATAGACCGACGAGCATCGCGCAGACATCTCGAACAGTCCTACGACCCCGCCCGAGACAGACTTTGTACCCACACGTCACAACAATGAAAGCTGTATAGACAAAACGACACATACGGGATACCGTAAAGCAGGACCTGTGGAAATGACACGATCAGAAAATGCAGTCCGATCGACTGACTCACTAAAGACGAAAGGCTCATTCTCGCTCTAACTGAGACCCCCGTCTTTGAGGCGAGGCCACTCCGGTGGGCATCCTCGGATGCGTCGTTTGCACGGACACCGAATCAACTTCGCGAGGCGAGGCACTCCCCATCGAGGCAGGAAGGAGTCGCTGCCAACAGTCACTCACGATATCAGAAGAAGCTGAGGTTGGAGAAATCATATGTGAAGATGGCTGCGGACAGGTTTGAGAACACGTTTGTGACGGGCGCCAGAAATGTGTACACTGTCCGTTTCCTCTTGTCATCGTGGCTCTGAAGATTATTGAGATCTAAAATCTAGTCATTCAGCTCCCAGCTGATACCACAACCACACCCTCCCTTCGCTTGTGGATTGTCTGTCACTCGGAACGAACTCCCAATGAGCTCGGTAGCGTAATCGACCGTCGACCCATTGAGCATAGGCAACGACACGGCATCGATAAACAAATTCGAGGGGCGGATGTGTGGGTGTGCGAGATGACTGGCGAAGGGGTGAGTGGCGAGTAAAGGTGATTGAAAGGACGGCTTACTAGTCTTCTGGAGCGCACTCATTAGCTATGCCCATCTTATACTGGTAGCCGTGACACCCCCCGGACTCGACGGATATGCGTAGAGCGACGCCGGGGTTCTCCTCTCGTGCTGATATCCGCCGGAGTTGCTAAAGTGTCTAGTCAGATGGTTATTGTCATACGTTTATAAAAAGGAACCTCTGCAGCGCGCGTGGTGAGAGCAACGTTGACTTGGTCATTGGGCACCAAATCGACGTCGAGCTCCTGCTCCTGAAGATCCTCGACAGTTGGCGACCGGAGAAGTACGCTGTGTGCTCTGGGGATTTCGGGTCGATGCACCGACTGGGACGACATTCCCTGTGCTCGGGAAGGAACAACCGTGCGCGTCCCATGGTTGCAGAAAGGATGGGTCCGCGACGGAGCAAGCCTGAGCGTCCGTGGCAGCCATGTCCTGACGCTGGCCATGTCGATAGGATTGTGCTGACAAAGCAGCTGGACCCATCATGCCCTCCACGCCCTCCACGGTCTCCTTCACGGTGCGACGGCCAACGCCCGTGTCTCGGCCCTCGTCGTCTGGCCCAGAGTCGGACAGCTCGTTCAAAGTCCCTGCGCTCCCCCGTCACCTGGCTAGTCCCAGCGGTTCTGCGACGGGAAGCCCGCTTGCAGGTTCTCCGCGCACCTTTAGCTCTCGAGAGGACTCGGACGACGACGACGAGACGGGCATCGTGTTCGCCAGCAGCGCGAGATCAGACAACAAGAGCCATCATACAGATTCGAGCGACGAAGAGGACTTTGTCGGCCACTCCAAACGACCCGGCGACGATCAGCGGTGCGTTCGCGTTCGGTCATCGCGTTCTGAATCGAAGTCGACTCACGCACAAGTCGCCCTACATGCACATGATAGTCTACACCAGAAAACAAGGAAACCGTCTGGCCGAGATGCGCCCTTGGTCATCCCGTCTCAGCCCAACCCCGACTGGCGTGAAGCAGCACGAAAACGCCGTGCGGCATGCTCACGCATCCAGCCTACTCCTCGTGGCGCGCCCTCCTTTGTCCCCGACTCTGCCCTTGCAACGACTGGCGCAGACGGGAGCGTCGGTGGCCTCGGAACGAGGGACACCATCAACGGGGGTCCCCAGCTGTCCGGCCTACAGTTCAACAAAAAGATCAAATTGCAAGTCGACAAAGCAGAGACCGCCATAGTGGACACGACGGCGACCGCCCAGTCCACAGGAGAGGTCGTCGAGGAGACGGAAGATCAAAAGGCACTGCGCGCCATTCTGGCTGCTGAGGGCGAACCAGTCGCTGCCGTCGAGGTTATTCCCGTACCCCCGCTCTCGGAAGCAGACGCGTTGAGACAAGACGTTCAAACGCTCCCTGACGTCGCTACTATGGATGACTATGAGCGTGTCCCCATATCAGCTTTTGGGGCCGCTATGCTGCGCGGCATGGGCTGGACGGACGGCGCCGTCGCCCCCAAGTCGGACAAGCGCGGGAAGAATAGCCTCAAAGAATTATATCTGCCACATGCACGCCCCGCCTTGTTGGGTATCGGTGCAAAGGAACGGGAAGCGGAGGACGATGGGAGCGAGAAGAAGAAGTCGAAACGCCCGGACATGCGTTATGTTCCCGTCACCAGAAGGGAGAGTGGTAGCGGCGAGGATGGGTCGAGCAGGGGGTCACGGAGAAGTCATCCACCCAGGGCCAGACACTAGGACGGCGTCTCAGCTGGCTACATTTGGTCGCATCATGTTATTAATGAACGCTAGATAGACAATGTACTACCGCACAACCACTTGACCTCGAAGTGCGATTATGTAATTCAGTCTACGCCACGACTGCCATGGACGAGGCGGAGGACGACAAGAAACGGTTCGAATCCGATGCACCCCAAGACGAGGACTCGCAGCCAGACCCGGAAGAGGAGCTCATGCTGGACAGAGGAAACGGGAGAGTTTGGCTAGTCAAGGTGAGCCTTGGGCCGACTTGAAGACTCGGTCATGTATTTCGTTTTGCACAAGATACCCAAACACTTGATGGCACGATGGACAGCCATCGACAAAGAGGACGTCCACCTCGCCACGATACGCATCTACCAGAACGCTGTCGGTCCTTCGGGACGGTCACCACGCATATTCCTCTTTTTGCCACCCGACCCAAACGACACGAGCCCTCGTCCTGCGAACCTACCTTCTTTCCCCCCGGACGCGGCATACATACCCGTCGGAGAGAACGGCGTTCATGTGGACAGGTATGAGCTAGATATGGTGAACGAAGCCGTCGAAAACCAACTCGTCGTCGCCGAACGTCCCAAAGACCCCGTCCCCCCTCCTCCAGGCACGGCCGCGGCACACGCCTACAACCCCCGTGCACGGACGACGATCTTGACCGGACGCGTCAAGCACGAATGTAATCTGAGGCCGCTCTTCAACGAGTCGTACCGGCGACAGATGCGAGAGAGGAGCAGGGCGTACAACACCCCACGGAGACAGATTCGCATGATCGAGGAGGCGGGCCTCAGTGGCGGTCGTGGCGGAATCAATAGGCTGAGCAGCGGTGTGGCCTCTGGCTCCTTTGCTGGCATGATTGTCAGTTCCCCTCCTTTCTGCCTAGGAAACGGACGAACTGACGGTACGTCGTCCAGAAAACCAAACCAAAACCGGTCAAGGGGACGTTCGAGCGCATGGCGCGTCTACCACGGAATCAGCTGCTGGATCTGTTGTTCCAGCTTTTTCGCGAGCAGCCGCATTGGAGTTTTAAACCTCTGAGAGAGCGAACTCAACAACCTGAAGTTTATCTCAAAGAAATACTGAACGAGATTGCCATACTCCACCGTAGTGGGGAATACAACGGCATGTGGGAGCTTTCGGAAATCTTTGCGAGGGAGGGGGTGAGTGAAACGCATTCACGTCTCCCCTTCTTCTGCTGAGTTTCTCTATCATTGCAGGTCAAAGCGGAGAACGTTCCTGGTCCGAGTACTGGGGCGGACGCTGATGTGGCAATGCAGGATGATGACGACGATGACGATGACGACGACGACGACGATATGGAGGAGGTTTCATAGTCTCTCAGGCAATAATATGCAAGGTCATGCATATCCTCCGCGTTTAACGTATCTCTATGCAGCACATGAGAGTCCACTAAAAATTAGCATTCTCGAGTACTCATGCCGTACGTGATTAGGTGGAACTACTACCGTAACCGCTGCACGGCCCCCCGAATCCCATCATCGTCGACAGGCCTTGCTCGCTTCTCGTTCTTGCATCCGCCTACCACCCCCCCGAGCAGGACTAACGCCCGACGCACGAGAATTGACTACTACAAATGGGTGCCCAGGCGAACCAAAAGCCGCTGGTACCATTGTGTTGGCCAGTTCCTGTCGAACGTCCGTCGCACTTTATGCGCCGAGGGTTCGCTCAGTGGCCTGCTTGGCCTTCATTTCACCCTCGCAGCTTGCTCGCCTCACAAACGTTGGTCCGATAGCCCTCCGAGTCTGTGGTGTCCGCCCCGCATTCGAGTCACCCCTGCCAGTGTTGTGTACATACCTAGTGTTCGGTATGTATATCACCCACTCCGGTCTAATGAACCACCATTGCGATCCAACTTCACGAAGTGGCATTTACTCTGATCTACTTGCATCGCCGCGAACATTGTAACGGGTAGAGACAAGAATGCTGCTCAACGTTTGTATTTCATCCTCGCCCGCACCGGCCGCCTATCGAGGGTCGAGAGGTATTGTGGGCTGTTGTCCCCCAGTTACGCAGACGGTTTGCTCGCAATCGGCATTCCAGCTTCATTTGTTTAACACAAGTAGAATGCGGATTCGGACTGTCCTTGCTGACAGATGTCCCTCAACATTTAACGCACATTTATTTTGACCACCAGACGGCCAAGGTCATGAACGCCCCAACGGAGCGTCCTGCAAGCATCACGAAGTCCTACAACCCTTCTCGAGACAAACTTCGTACGCACACGTTACACTAATCAAACGAAAGCTGTACAGGTAAAACAAGAATACGAGATACAAAGCAAGACCTGCGGAAGCAAATACGACCAGAAGCAGAGAGATGGTAAACTACGAATACAGAATCAACGAAAGCTCCAAAGCAAGACATTCCCCAGATCGGGATTCTCCATACATACGATATATTCGTACCTGCGTTGAAGCGGCAGGAAACCCAAGAGGGGATTAGCCTCCATCCCCATCGTCGTTACCATCGTTCCCAGTTTGTGCTCGCACCTCCTGCTGAAGCCTTTTCATCTCTGCGTGGAGTTGCGCGAGCGCTTCCTCCTTCTGTGCTAGGTGAGTCCGCGCTGCGTCTAGCGCTGCTTGGACTTTTTCAACCTCTTCTGAGTCAGGGCTTCTACGAACAGTGCGGGGAGTGGATACGGGCGAGGACGCATGATTGGGAGACGAGAGCGCCACGAGGACTCCTTCTGCACTTGCATCATAAGACGGAGCGACAGGAAACACGGTCGGCGTGAGAGGCGATGCAAGTTCCATGCTCTCCTCGACCGCAATATCTTCCTCCAGCGGTTGTGGACTGAAGAGGCGGTACAAGTCCTGGCATGTCTAGGATTAAACTGTTGCACTCCTGTGGACGTACGTAACATGAAAATAATACCTACACGAGGACGCGAAACAGATGTGCTGGACAAGGATGCGCGGAGATGTGCAATTTCGTGCAAGAGGGCTTTCTCTCGGATGCGTGCATCCGTACGTGCGTCCTGAAGTTGCTCTCGAAGATCGTCAACTTCGGCCTGAAGACTATTCTCCGATCATGAAGATGACCTCCTGACAGTTCGGACAAATTCCTCACCGGACACATTCCCCCTCGACACGTAGGACGCCGTGGAACGTATCTATATCCAACCCATCTGTGACCTATACAGCGCTTAAATCAACTGGACGGGAGAAAGGAGGGTAGACATACCCTTCGTCGCCTCGCGGCAGCCTCGATCAGCGTGGTCCGCTCTGATACAAGGGCATTCATTTGGGCTGTCATCATGCGTATCTGGTTGTCGAGTTGAGCTATGGACTCAGGCATCGTCAAAGGCGTTGTGGGCTCTGGTGCCGATGTGACTTTGTCAATGTCACCCAATGGGTGTGAAAGAGCATTTGGATCGACCGATGCACTTCTTGTTCGAGGGCTGGACGTTGGAGTAGCCTTGTGACCATTTTGCAGTCTTGGGGACAAAGATTCCGTGCGAGAACAACTTGAAGTGGTGGCCCCCGTCCTAGCTTGCTCCAACTGTTCACATCTAAGTCAAATAACTTCGGATTGTAGTAGGACCATACCCTTTCTGCAATATGACGAATTTCGATCTCCAGAGACCGATTTCGCACGTTGTTGCTCTCTAGGAAACGAAGACAATCCTCGTCTGATAATGGTTTCGGCTCTGTAAGCTTCTTTCCAAGTGACCTCTCCCCGGAGGCACGAGCGGAGACATCCGAGGGCCCCCCTAGCTGACGTTCAGGATCTCTAGGGGAAGTAATACGATTTTCCAGCTCAGCCTCACGCACTGCGATCTTGGCTTCGAGTTCCTCGATGCGAAGATTCCCCTCTTCGACAGTTTTGCTGTGGCTCTGTCTTTCAAAGTCAAGTTCCGTCCTTAGTCTAGCAATGATGGAGGTCGCATAAGCCAGCAAGTCGCTGTTGTAGTCTTTCTTCGTCCTCCCACTGTCTTGAATGGCACTTGCGGCGACTTGCTCTGGGAAGTCGACGTTGAGATTGCCTCGCTGGAAGGCGTTGGATGGGTTTGGGGAGTGGGAAGGACGACATACCTGCGTGTTTGGTGATATGCATCCGGCTACACGGCCATGAGCTCCACTCATTCGAGATTTGAACTGATAAACAAAAGAGAATGGGAAGAGGGCAGTCCATACCACACAACCAAACGTTCTGAATCAAGAAGAGCAGCACCTTTCTGAATTAGATCCTCGACGACATCCTTTAACTCGTCCTTCTCCGCCTCCAGATCCTTCACAACACTACGCAGACGATCCACGTCGTGTAGGAGCTTCGTTTTTGCCTGCTCCTCGGCCGAGATTTCCAACGCGTGTTGAGAGCGCAACGCATCCAACGCGTCGATTGTCTTCAGTAAGCGGGTCTGGGCAGTTGATGCGCGCGCGCCATATGCCTCCAAACGCGCTTCAAGGGCCGTTATCTAGAAAACAAAAGACAGTTGGGAGACACTAAGAGTTCACCGAAGTCGATGTCATAGGCGATGCCACGCACTCGGTCATCCTTTTCCCGCAGCAACGCCTTTACGTAGTCGTCTTGAACCACTTTCTGGTCTCTCGTGCGGTCTGGTCCCATAAATGACTCCGATTCGTGTGTACGATGCTCGGGCATGCAGGAGGTACGCGGGCCACAGCCTCAGTGGGCAAACATACGTAGAAGGAAATTTGTGGGTGGGCGCCGTTGAGAGCGGCGGACGCGTCTCTCAGAGTGGACGCCCACCCGGCTGAGCCCACGAAACATTCGCAACTGATCTCATCGTCCGTGATAGCATCATGGTCACTGAGACCAAGGTCGTCCAATGGGAAACGCAGTTTCTCAGCCCTTCAACGACCAACTGCGAAAGCGCCCCCGTGCGCCGGGCATTGATCATCCTCAACCAGCCTTTCTCTCTGCCCTTGCTCCAGACACTCTGGAAGGCTTGCTCGTGGAGGTGTTGCGCCGACGGTGGTGCCAACCGCCTGTATGATCTTTTGGGGAAGGCGGCAGATGGACAACGGCTGCAAAGCTTGTCAGGGCGGTCCTTTTCTGTCTGAGCTGCTCACTGATGAAAACATAGATACGCTCCTGATCTAATAAAGGGTGATCTGGACTCTCTGCGTGAGGACGTTCGAGCATACTATTCTACAAAGGCCCGTTTTCCGAGGTTTTATAGCTGGCTGGACGATCTTACAGTCGCTTCAGGGAGTACCTGTCTATCAAGACTTGGACCAGGACACCACGGATCTCATGAAGTGTGTTGAAGCGCTTGAAAAGATCGAACGCAGGGAGGGACACCAGGTTAGAGCAGTCCCTTGGCCGATCGTCATCCATAAATCATAGCACTGGGATCCAGTATGAAATCCTCATTCTTGGAGGATTTTCCGGAAGGCTGGACCAAACGATACACGTCCTCTCATACGTACATAGAATCCGGCATACGCGGTCCCGAGTCTACGTCATTACGGATGACAACATTGGATGGGTTCTTGACGAAGTAAGTTTGGATGCCGAGTCACGAAACTGTAGTCTTGATATTATGCCAAGGGACATCACCGAATATTCATCGACCACGAACTTTTAGGACCTACTTGCGGTCTCTTGCCTGTCGGCATAGATTCTACTGTTCTATCCACGTCCGGTCTCCGATGGAACTTGCGCAAGTCCAACATGCCCATCTTTGCGCGTTTTCCTGACTCTTTTTCCTTAAGATGGGACTAGATCCTCGTTCGATGGCCTAGTGTCTACCTCCAATCACCTTGTCCTCACTGAGCCGTTTGTGACAATCAAGACTTCTCGCCCGATCTGGTGGTGCGCAGAGCTGCGCAAAAGGATATAATTTATGCGGCAGTGGCCATCATTGACATGCTGAGAGGTGGCAAGGTGTGTCACGACTTCCTTGCTCCGTGGCGTCGAACTTCACCTTTTTTTTTTTTGGAAGATCTCCTGGATCGGCATCTAATGGTACCCTAAAGCCTCTACTACAGCGAATAATGACATAGATCCCGAATTTTATCTCACGAGAACCCATGGTGTGGTACCTTCCTAGTATGTGGTGACGGCCGGAGGCGGCGGCGGCGGTTAGGTATAACTTTCCATGAAGGTATACTGCCCAACTTGAATCAGTTTCAGTCGTCAGATAGAATGGTTTGGGCTTAGCACCAGCAGATAAGTGAGCGAGATATTTCCTGCGGCCTTACGTCGGTTGTTCGTGATGCTTATCGTTGCGACTCGTCTGAACGGGCCAGGGTTCAGGAGCATCTTCAGAACCTTGGCTTTCTCATGCCTTCCTATTGCATGGCTGGACCTGGATCGAGTCCCATCAATGCAAAGCTCGCGCGCTCCAACGTCCCCTCGGCTCGAAGGAACTTGGTTTCTTCCAGGTGACGTGTGCCAAGGGATGGATGCGTTCTCAGACAGACTGCATCCACTCTCGGAAGTGCCCCTGGCGCAGCGTTATGTCTCCCGTGAGATCGACTATGAGAGGGTGTCGGACGTCCTTCACTTGATGACGTTTACAGTTCAGTGTTGCCCATGGAACGACCAACAGGACGTTGATGCGATGTTTGCTGGAGGCGCTCGCGAGAAGTGGGCAACCAGGGCTGGAACCCGCCCAGACTTCGTTGGAGGGTGCTCCCTTAGCTCGAGCATATACATTTGGGCTCGCTCAGCTCGACACGACGACAGTGGCGAAGGGCAATTGCCGCTGTGATATACCAATCGAGGACGGCAAAACGCCAGGCAAAGTGTATATCATATGTTTGCAGATCTATCCCTGATTACTCTCCAGAGTAGAAACACAGGCGAGTGCGGTGGTCCCGACTGTCGACTGGGACTCACGTTCGAGAACGGCTACCTTGCGCTCGCGCAAGTGGCTGTGATGCGTATGCTCTACCAACGATACTTGCATGGTGAGATCCCGGGGGAAGAATGGGCACATCGATGAGGGCTATCAATGATAGTGCGCTCTTTGGCCTGCGTCTGCATCCGGACAAGAAGTGGATCGGGAAGAAGGCCAATATTTGCGTTGTCAACGCATGCACCACCGCTCTCCAGTGGGAAAAGCACATTTCGGAGAGTGCCAATGGTGTCGAGGCGCATGACGACTGGAACAACGATGACGAGATTCTGACGATCACCGACGCGTCCATGGTCCCCGCCCACGGCAATATGTGTCATTCCGCTGACCATCGATCGTTGTCCACCCGATTGTTCGCTTCCAGGTTCGCAGCTGTTCAGGGCTTCACCTGATAAGTTATCGCTTTTTTTCGTGGATTGCTTATCTCACGCAGAAAAGTTGCTTCACTTGCTTGCTCCGCGGGCAATCCGCTAGGAACAACACAGGTTTGCACTTTCGTGGCCATATTGCAACCCTAATGAAGCAAACGCGGCGAACGGCGTTAGATAAGGACGTCATCTCCAGGTAGGCCCAACTCCCCATCTCCTGTGCAGCGTCTTTCCATAACAAAACATAACCGCTCAAAACCGGATCCAAGGCAAGCAGACAGGCCAGTCGTGATGAGAGTCGTTCGACGCAACCTGTCGCGGTGGGGGAGACGTTCTGCACGGAACCAAGTCTTTCGCAGAGAGAGCCGCTAAAATGCGTGGGGAGCGAGTCGCCTAATGCATTTAGGCTGTGGCCGGACCCACTCGTCCGATTCGGGCATGATGATAACTTCGTCGGAGAGACTGCCGACGACATGTTGCTCAGTCTCTGAGAGAGGACCCATCAAGGACGGGGGTTTCCTGCCCGGGGCCGATCCCATCCGGGGGAAACTGAGAGGCCACGTTGGCAAGTAACACATCTCCTGTCGGTCACCCATGGTATCAAGGCTCGAAGATCGGCATGACTGAGACAACGCACCTCGAGACCGCACTCGGGTCTGCATTTCACCCATACGCTCCAGTCGAGCCATGCCATCAGGCGGCCCAAGTTCTCTGCCCAGGCATTCCAAACTTGGGTCAGTCGAGCCATGTCGGGCGATTCCTTTGTGTTCAATGATGCATCGATGCCCACATGCACCCCAGCAGCCCACATTTTTGTTACCACACGACAAATCTCGCGCGTCGTTCTTCGAACGGCTCGAAAAAGTAACTTCTCCGAGTCAGTCATGGAGTCTAACAAGGTTTCCATGAAGTGTGTGTGCGTCGTGGCACAAAGCCTGTATATAGGCTTTGTCCAATCCAAGTCATCCTCGTTAGATAGCTCGGTTGGCGTGGCTGATAAAAGGATGTACGGCGTCAACATGACTCTGAGCTGTGTTTGAGTCTTGTTGGCAAGGTCGAGGAGTTCGTCCGACTCGGAGCCTGTCATTGACGAGTTCAAGAGATGGTGTGTTAATTCAAGCCGTCCAGCGAATCGGTCAACCACGACCTGGATAAGTGTTTTCCAGTCAATTCCGGATGACATGCTTGACGGTCGGACCAAGGCTGCCTCCAGCCGCGACTTCACAGCCGACAGATCTTCGTTGGATATGTTGCGCACACGGTGGTCCCACCTTTCCTGGCTGGCTCGAATGGCAACCAATGAAGGTGCCAGCTGGGTATCATAAAGAGATATAAGCCCAGCTAAATCCAGGTGGACACGCGTCTCGCCAGGAAAGCGACCATGCCAAGATGCAGCATTTATGACCTCAAAATCGACGAATGCCGCTATCCAAAGCCTGTTAATGCGTCTTAGGCGAGCGGGTAGAGACTCACGTGTCATTGGCAAAATAGCCCCTCGGCTTTCTAGATTCACGAAAGAGACCACACTGAGGCCGGAGGTAAAGGAGCAGATCATGACCTCGCTGAAGTCGTCTTAAGGAAACCTGAGCTCAAAGTGAAACGATCGCTTACAAATCCATTTCCATTCTACAGCATATTCAACGCGCAGCAGGACGACAGAAGGAGTGAGGATTTACCTCGTAAAGGCATCGATACCAAATCTCTTTCCCCATTTACAAAGGTCCTGAATACGTTGGGCTTCCTCGAACTGATAACCAGTCCCGAATCTGCCCCATGCAACGAGGTCTTGTGTATCCAGTGTGCCATCTGGCATCTTTACGGCGCTGCTTCCATCAAAATATACAACCTTGAGGGGTCGAGTGGCCACAAGCGTAAGATGCCAGCATCCTTGTTCGGAGAAAGGAGGTTGGAACTCATCCACGCAGAAGAGATGTGAATGTTCTGGGTCAAAGGAAACCCATTCCAGTTCGTGGGGAAACACCTTCCGAGGCCACCCGCGGTAGAGAAGTGTACCTTGCGGGATGACTCCAGGTACAATGTTGTGCCCTGGAGAGTGTGCTGTGATTCATGAAATCGGACAAGCCTGCGCAGCACTTACCATTTCTCATACGGGTGTTGGGCCAGTGCTGGAGCAACGAGTGTGTTGTCTCAAATACGAGGTGATCAGTATCATTGGGGTTCGGAAGGTTATCAAGGTCCCACTGCTCAGTGTGATCCTGGGCACCAAGGAGGGTTCGGCTCTCGTCTTTCAAATGGTCACCAGAGGCCAATAACACACTATGAGCAGTAAGCGCAGCAACCAAAATTGCTGCAAAAAAAGAGTGAAATACTGAAACCATGGCAGAACAGCACTAACAGGTGGCCGAGCAACCTCCGCTGGTCCAATGACCTGCCAGGTGGTGTCATCAGGTCTGACGTTGTAGATTAGCGTGCACGGTGCAAGACGCCGGTCGCGGCCACACAGGTAACGCTATTGGATGATAGTAGAGTTACGTAATGTATGAACGCGAGTCAAGATGAGCCGCAAACTTTACGTGATGATACTTTGTAGGAACTTCCGCTCCTGAGAAATGCTGCTGAATAGGCTACAATTGGGTCGGCGTGAGAACACACTGTGAGTCCAAGGAAAGCCTTTCCACTAGCTTCAGTTATGCTGGGTGCGTCAAATCTGACGATTTCTCACTCAAACTACTTGCAGGAAGGACATCTTCAATATTTCTTCTCACTTGCGCAATGGGAGTCCAGGCCCGGATTGCTAATGGGCCGGCACGTAGTTCTGCCGCATGCCTCACGAGAAACTGAACTTTGTTCCGGCGCTGAACACATGCCGGAGCTTCTTCTCCCTTCGTCCCATCGATGGCTGGCTGGACATTGACCGATACTCACCCCACCCACGGTCGTACCTTCCGACGTCCCCTTGGTGCAATCGAAACAGTTTTCTTTTGGGACGGCCACTTTAGCGGCACCGCAGACGGCGTCCATGCGGTCGACTTGCGCCTCTTGAACGTTCCCCGAAACCAACAGCTTTTCGGACAGACCAATATTGTCAAGGCATGGCTGTCCACGAAGAGACGTTATCCACTCACAGCCGCCACAGTGCAATTTCCTCCAGGTATATATATTACCCTACGTTGTCTCCAGGTCTCTGACTCCAAAATAGTGGCTGGTGGAGGGGATGATGCCCCTGTGTCAAATCCTCACTTCGTCGTCCGAGAACATGATCTCACCGTGTTGCGTCCGAACGAGATCGTCTTTGGCCAGGTGACATGCGCAGAGGAGGTGCAGCAGCGGATAGCCCAGATCTTGGATGGTCCACGCCCTCTCTCGAACGAGCTGCTAGCCCAGCTGTA